>VZRV01001186.1:224744-296542 GCA_013398115.1 Falcunculus frontatus | reverse complement strand
GGGGGGGGGGGGGGGGGGGGGGGAAGAAGCGCTGCTGGGTTTACATATGTAGATGCGGGCAGCGTTCAGCGCCAAGCCAACACACACCCTCCCCCGGAGCATCAGACACAAAGGAAGACCTCGTTCCTTTCAAGTCCCCAGAATAAATTAAGCTCCGGCTTTCAGTTTTGGAACGTCCCAAATTTTTTTTTTTTTTTTAATGGTACTGCACAAGCGTTGACGGTTCCGCAGGAAACCAGAGGTGTAACCATATGCACATGGTAAAAAGGGCTCAGCCCTATCAGCTAATATTTCCTGGTCTCATCCTGCAAGTCAACCTGACATGTTTTGCCCTTTTCCGGCTTATTTATCCCTTAAAATTTTTATTCAGCCTTTCCTAGTGTAATGGTGATGCACCAATCTCGACTAGCCAAATCTGTACCATTTATACGTTTACAGTTAAAAATATCTGCTCAAATGCTAGCGTCGTCCTCCTGGGTGAAGAAAAAGGAGAAGTCCTCTTTCTAGTGTGTCTGAAGTGCCTCGACGTTTCTGTCTGCGCCTCACAGAAATAATTTGCTCTATAGGAAGGTGTTACAAACTAAACTCGCCACCGAAAATCAGGATAGGGGACCCCAGAACGGCGTGAATCCCTGCAGCCCCGAGCCAAAGCTCAGGGAGAAAAAAGAGAGAACTCTCCATTCCTACAGTCTCTCTGACAGAGTTTTTGCTAAAATCAGGTAATGGCACAGCCCAACTTAAATTTGAAAAATAAAATATTCAAGGATTCAAATTAATTTTAGTAGAGGCTATACGTGGAGTTGGAGATTCTCCACTCAGTGTACTCTTCGAGAGAGCACTTCAGTTGCCTACATCCCATTCACTCCCACTAACCTTTCCACGTTCAAACTCCTGGCTTTCAAAAACCCCAGCACTTCCAACTCCGATCCGTGGGAGAGTTTGCGCGTTGCTCTTCCCACCAAATGAGCTGAGTCGCGCAAATACGGGATTAAAAGCCCTAATTTCTGCAACCCTGTGAATATCTCCTCAACGCCTTGAACAATTTGCCAGGAGTGTGGCAGGAGGAGCAGACCCTCCAGAGGCAGATGGGGCGACCCAGCGCCCCGCCGACGGGAGCGGGGGCCGGCCGGGGGAGGTCCGGCTCCAGCCCGACTGACCCGCAGCCCCAGCGGGCTGTCCCGGGGGGTATCTCCCGAAGCCGGTGGGGAAGCCGCCGCACCGAGGCACGGGAAGACCTCACCTTTTAATGGGCGTCGCGCAGTTCTAAGCCGTAGTAGAACAACCACGGCTTGACCGGCCGAGGCACAGCGGGACATGAGCCGTCGAGGGGCAGAGAGCCCGGCCCTGGACGCGGCACCCAGTGTCCTTCCAGCCGCGGGGTCCTGCGGAGGGGACCCGGCAGCTCCCGGAGCTGAGTCACCTGTTGCCTCACACCCGCGGGGACGAGACCGAGCCGGGAAAACCCACGCCCTCGGCACTCCTCACCCCGCAAAAAAACTCCAGGAGCAACTTCGCCCTTTCCCATCTTGGGGAAAATGATGCTTCCCCGCCCCGTTCCGGGAGTATTTCCGAGTGAATCAAAGTCTGAGGTTAAAGAAGACCCACCAGAAAGTGAAGGCACATTATTCATTTGGATAACTGTTGCCTATTCCCCTGCTCTCCGGTTTATTTTTTAAGCTGACGTGTGCGGTAACGCAGTCATTACTAACACCACCCGCTTAAGGATACAGGTTTCCTACTAATGAACACCCCAGCAGTAGGCAATGAAGTCTCACAACTACGTCATTTCCATAAATGATTTTCCGTCTTCAGTACTTTTGTGAGAACGGGTGACATTTCCGTAGACCGCATTTGCATGGTGTTTATTCCTCTTTATTATTATTAACCATGTGAACAGACTTAGTATCAAGCAACGAAGTGTAACAGCAAGTCTTGGTGGTACTCAGGGTGCGTTTTGTTGTTCCTTATCCAAACATTAGACTTAATTAGACAGATAAATCAATTTATCTGTAATCGACACATCTGCTTTTTTTTTTTTTTTAACCTCTGGAAGTAATTAATCACCATTTGTTTATTTTTTATTTAACTTAGGAACAGAAATAAGTATAAAGAAATGTGTTTAACAGCTGTTCCCTTCTCAAGTACACATGGTGATAATTTCCCAAAATATTTTCTGTGGCAAACGACCTTCTCACCAACCTGATTTTATTTGTCTCCTTTATTTGTAAAGAATAGCACATTGCCTGTTTAATTTGTTTGCTTAAAGAGATATTTTTTTTCCATACTAAATACTCCTGGAAACACGTAGCTCATTTTAGACCATGATATTGTGTATGTTAGCCCCTCTCTTTTCAGCTGAGCAAACACAGACATGATTTTTTAAAAATTTAGACGCCTCTCTTACACTTTTCTAAACTTTTAAAAGGCAGCTGAAGCAACTTCAGCGTTCCAACTTCAAGGTGTGAGATGAAACTTATGTTACCTACCAGATAATATGTTTATATAGCGTCAGTCATCTGATTTTGTACATTTAGAACTTTGCAGGACAAATTACCAGCCTATGAAATCCTGAAGCCGCTATGCAATAGTGTGTGACTACAGAAAGCGACATTCTTTATTGAATACTAACTCTGATTTTCTGTTGTGGATCACAATTTCACTTGAAGCAGTCTGATCGATGGCAGAGCTAACTATTACCTTCGTTCACAAGTATCCCGCGTCTTGGGAATCGCCCTCAAAAGATACTGGGGGAGATGTAGAGTCTATTTCTCTTCAAACCCCGATAACACTGATGCAATTTTCCAGTCCCATCGTTTGCATTAGTTGTTATACAGACCTCCAAGGTTGTGTTTACTTGTAGATGCGACCATGTCTTTGCCGACCGGTTATAAAGAGAATTATTTGTAGTTAGTCCTTATGTCCGGACTAAGTGGGAAATGGGAAAAAGAGAAGGGAAAAAGTGGAAGGCAGAAAGGCAGTGCGCATCTTATCTACCACAATGATACGCGGCTGGAAAAAAAAAAAAAAAAAACCCCCCCCCAACTATAGCGCACAGGAATAACTTGTCTCTGTGCCAGGCAGAGCCAGAGGGCTGCCGCCGGACCATCCTTCCCCGCCGTGCCCCTTCCCACGCCGCTCCCCCTGCACGCCGCTCCCCCTGCACGGAGAAAGCGGATGCTGCTCCCGGCCACCTGCGGCCGAGCGGGGCGGGCAGCTGCCGCTGCGCGGCTCTTCAGCGCGGATGGGTGCGCTCGGGAAGATCATTAACTGCGCTGTGTATCGTCCGAGAAAAGCCTTCCCTTTCAGCGGGGCACGGCGCTTCTTCTCCCGCACTTCCGCCGTGGCTCCCGGCGGAGGCGGTGGGTGTAGCTCACGGCCTCGCCCCGGCGCGTCCGCGCTGCCCACACCGCCCCGGCGCTGCCGCGCCCCGTGGCCGTGGGTGGAGGGGGGCTCCACGGTCCTGCGCGGGACAAGTTTATTCCCCGTGCGGCGCAAAAACCCCCTGCGTGGGTCGTCGCGGCCGCGTAAGGCAAGAGTGGAGATCCCCGAGGAGGAATTGCGTCGGTGGTGAGAAAGGAAAGAAAAGACTAAAATCAAAGGACCCCACTTCCCGAAAAATAAAGGCGCGGCGGGGGGCGAGTAGCTCCGAGCTGCCGTTATTTTTCTTTTTTAATTTTTATTTTCCCTCCGCACCCAGGGAGCGGAGGGAAGCGGGAGCCAGGCAGGTGGACCCCAGAGGATCTGCCAGGAGATGCGTTGGATTTCACCGGAGCGGCGACGCTCTCCCTATCTACCCGCTGGGCCCTTGGCAAGTTGCGCAGCAGCGGAGCGGGACAAGCGATGCGCCCCTGGCGGAGCAGCGCGTCCCACCGATGCGCACCGGCGGGGCGGCCGCGGCGCCGCTCCCAGATGTCAGTGGGGGCGGGCAGGCCCCGGCCCGGCCGTCTGACAACCCCCCGCCAGCCTCCGCTGCGCCGGACTCGGCGACTCGCCGCGGCTGTGGCCCGGACACGTCCCCGCCATGAGCCCGGCACCATTCCGCGGGCGCTGCGCGTTCCCTGCACGTCCCCATCTGTTCCCCGGCGCTCCCGAGAGCAGCAGCTGCCTGCCGGTGAGAAGTGAGCGCGTACACCCGCTGTACGCGTTTTCATGTAACGTAGCGTTGATACATCCCCAGAGATGCTGTGTGTGTGCTATAGACGTGACACAGCGGCGGGCCCCTCTCCGCGGAGCTGCCAGTCCGCACGCCCCCGCGAACCTCTGTAGCGCCGATACCCACACCTGTACCGGCAGGGAACATGTGACACACGTGTTCGACCCGCCGCCAGCGGGGCACAGCCCGTCGGGCCGCCGCTCATCCCATCTCATCCCATCCCAGCTGAGCTCGTCCCGTCCTGTCCCCAGGGGCACGGCCCGAGCGCGGCGCGCGGAGCCCCGCGGGGCGGAGCGGGACCGGGCACAGCGGGAGGGCGCGCTGACGTCAGGAGCGAGGCCCCGCCCCCTGCCGCCCGGTTTCCGCCCGGTTGCCGGGGAGACGCGTCCACAGCGCGGAAATCCCCGCGGGCGCGGAGCCCGCCCGGCGCCGCCATGAGCCAGCGGCAGGTCCTGCAAGGTAGGCTGGGCCGGGGGCCGGGGCTGGGGGAGCGGGGGTGGCGCGGCGCTCGCCCGCCCGCTGACCCGGCGCCCCGCCGCTGTCGCCCGCAGTGTTCGAGCAGTACCAGCGCGCCCGCTCGCAGTTCGCGCAGGCTGTGGCCGACCTCGCCGCTCGCCCGCAGAGCATCGACACTCTCCAAAGTGCAGGTACGCGGGAGCCGGCGGGGCCGGGCCGTGCGCGGCCGCGGGGTTTTGCGCGCCGCAGGGCTGGGGGCAGCGCGGGGCCGCCGCGGCCTTTCCCCGGTCTGCTTTTTTTAAATCTCCTCCTCCCCCGTTGGCCGCTCAGTTTCCGGAGGTTTTTTTCCCAGTAGGGTTTGGCCCCCGCCCTGCTTGCCGAGTCCCCCTCGATGCGGTGGGAGAGTAAATTGCGCTGGTCAGCTGCGGGCGGGTGCCCTCTGTGCCTGTGCGGGGGTGGATGTCTCTGGCTGGGACCTCAAGTTTATTTCAAGGAAAATTTCTCAGTGTAACCCTTTTTAAAATTTACTTCCTCGTGCTTCTGATATAGTTTTATGTAAAGTACAGAAATTGGAATTCCTGGTGAAGCCAGCACTGAGTTGCCAAGGAAATCCTACTTTTAGAATAAACTATTTTTATACTGGCTTTACAAGTTGTTCCTAAATTCTTCTATGCTTTCTGCCGGGAGATTGGCTCAGTTTAGGAGGGATTTGCTTTTGTTATATTGCTGTTATGGGATGTCGTGAACCAAAATGAACATTTTTAGAAAGAGGAGCTGCGGGAGCACTTCTACCAGCTGTTGTGCTGCTGGCATCTGGCAGACCCACTCTGCTCGGCCAAAGTTCCTGAGCTTAAAAGAAGAAAAAGAAGTCCTTGGTAATTGATTACCTGAATGACAGTTTGAAAATATGCTATAGATCAGTGGTTGGTTTGCCATGTGGTATTCATGAATTGATTATGTTTTGGTGTCTCTAGATTTTGTTTTTAATACTTGTTTCCCAGATCTAGTAAAGCTGTCGGTCTTTTCTCAAATACAATGGCATCTAACAAGCAAACAAAAAACAAAAACCAGTAGTGTAAATATTTACAGCTTTTTGTTACTGTATTTAAAACTGTTTATTAAAAGTTTTTTATTAAAAAATCTAGTGCTTAAATTCTTGCTAAGGAAACATTTCCTTTCATTTTGAGAGTGACATGTTGACACCAGGCCTTTTGTATTACCTTGCTGTGGCTTTTGATTTTTTTGTTTTGTTTTCCATCTTTTGGTGAGTTAATGCCACTGCTGTAGTTTATACAAGTGATCTCTGTTTGCCAAAGGGACGTCTTGGCTAAAGGAATAATTTATGCCCTATTTGTATGAAGAGGTCGCTCTGTGTCCTTTTACAGTCCTGATTTTAGCAGCTCCCAGAGAGAGATCCCATACAGGAAGGCTTCTTGCAGCTCAGCATTTTAAGAATGCAAAAAGTTTCTATTTTAAGAAAGCAATCAAAGTGCCAAGCTAACTTTAATTGCATTGTATTTCTTTTAAAAATAAGAATTTTAATGTAATCTGGTTGGTAACTTTACCTCAGAACTGATTTGTTGCTTGTGCAGAACAAATAATTGGTTCAGAGGCCTGAAACTTTCTTCTGCACACAGCTGGTGTTGGTCTGAAGGTTAATTTTACAAGGATCAGGCTCTGGGTGGTAATGTGGAAATGTGCATTTGTGTAGATTATCCTGCTTGGCTGTTTCTGGTACTGAGCTGCTTTTCTGGAGGCTTTAGTTTTTCAGATGCGGGACAAGAGGGGAATGTCTGCAAATATGGCTGTTACAATTTACTTGTATGACCCACAAATATTTAACCATCTTTCCCACCTGTGTCTTTAAAAATATTTTGTAGTTATATCATTGCAATGAGAGCTATTTGTTTTGGCCTTTTCTGGGTGTGCTAGATACAAGTTTTAAAACCTCTTCCTAAATTATACGTGATTAAGTGTTTTTCTTTGAAACCTCCCATCAAATAAAATGTGATTTGATCCTTTTATTAAAATACTTATACAAATATTTTGGGACATAGCTGTCTAGCAGATAACTGGTGTGCCTTTTATGGTCTTAATCTAGTGAGTGCTGGAGCCGTGATTTAAGAAAGATGTCTGTCTCTGTGTAAATCCTTATTTAAAAGGATTTGGGGCTTGTTTCTTATTCTGGTGAATAAGAATTCTAGGCATCCCTTATGGAGATCACTGTTTTAAGAAGATGAGGAAAGTCTTTGCCCACTGTCATTTTATATTAGCTGTAGGAGTCAGGGGCACCTTGCAGGGTTCTTTTGTTGGATCTCAGAAGTTGTCAGGGTTTAGTATTTTTCTGGCAGAAGCAGAAGGCAAGATTACAGTGACTTGAATCTGAACAAAATTAAATTCTTAAAATGTATTGTGATGTACTCTTGTATTAATGGCCTCAGTTTATATTCCTGGAATAAGAATGAAAGATGAGAGCTCAAGGAATAAAGCATCTGATCCCATTTTAGAAGTCCTTTTGATAAATACTTAATGTCTTACAAGGAAAATAAATACTAGTTTGAGACCTGATTCTTTGTGGAGGTGTCTCTGGACACCATGCTAACATCATGAAAGATGGAAGTGTTAAAAAAGTAATTCTTTACTACCCTCTAAGCCCTGCTTCTGTGGTATTAAACCAGGTACAAGCAGTGGTATTGTTGCAAATTCAGAGACTGCAGCCTCCGAATTTGGAGAGGAGCAAGCAGCCAGGATCAGAGGCACGAGTTCTTTACGCTGGCTTGACTGTTGAGAAACCTTAAGGTACCATTATTGTGGAGACTCCTATGTATAACCTGTAAGGAAAACTGGTGAGAAGCTGCAAAGAAGGTCAGAGAGGGCCAACAGGAAACCCACCTTTTCTTAGGGCATCTGTCTTCTGAAGCTTCTGTATCTCATCAAGTTCTGGAGCTGCTTTTCCCACTGAGCAGAAATCTCAAAGATGTTGTAGCCAGGGAACTGGAATTTAGCCCTGGACTTTGACACATTTGCATGGCACTCTCTCTTTCCTGGTCAGGAATGTCCTGGGGGGTTAGTGCCTGGGAGCTTAACAGCTTTGTGGTGTCAAGAAAGTGCAAGGAATGATCAGAGAGATTCTTTTGTTGGAACTCATTCCTATGTGTTTTCCAAGTCTCTGATTTGCTTTGATAAAGTTGTTCCTTATGATTAAATACTACCATGAATAATTGCAGGATTTGTAATTTGAATGTTTAATTAGTTGATACTTGGGGGAAAAGGTCTGCTCCAAAACTCCTAAACATTTTCCATTTAGTAAATATACATGTGAAACAATGACAGACATTTTATCAAATCTTGTTTCTTGAGGGCTGCTGACTAATGGGAGAAGCTTCTTTGGTAGTAACGACTTTAAGTATACTCTTTAAAAATAAATCTATTCTTTTGGCAGCTACTGCTCATGAAGTTTGGTACTGGAATGCATTATTCAGCTCCACACCCCCTCATCATTCCAAAATTTGAAATCCCAGAAACAGGCTATTTTCAGTTATAGTGGCAGATGAACTTGAGCTCTCATTCTTGCACTGAGATTTAGGCAGCTGTCTGTCTTTTAGAAGAGCTAGGTGAAAATCTGAAGTGCTTCTAGTATGTTTATAAGAGTGGTAGTCACTGAGGGTCTAATTCTTCATTTTTTTCCTTGTGAAGTGCAGCGCTCCGTGAATAAACAACCCCTTTGAAATTGCATTTTGTTTTGATTTTTTTGGAGGCATTTACAATTGAGGATTAATACATGTATCAGAATAATTACTTCTGGGTATTAGTTTTTGATTGATTATTTGATTTTTTGAAATTTATTTATCTTGCATTAGAACATATGGTGATGAGAATGTTGCTTTTAATATGTGAGTTATTTAAGGCTATCATTGTCATTAAGAAACAGTTCAGTCTTGCTACTTTGACTTTAAAGATATTACAAGATCAGCTCTTTAACCCCTTTCTTGGGGCTAATCACATTCTTAAGCATAATGGCTGTGGAAGTCATCGGGAAAGCTGAGTATGGAACGTGGAAAAACAAACCTGAAGCTGTGTGGTGCAGCTCCCTGTGTGCTGGGGCCCTGCACACCTGGGTTCCCTTCACATTGCTGCTGGGTATTTTATCATCTTGGACAGATAACTTCCACTGCTGTTCCTCTGCCTTGCTGACTTGCTGGCCTGTCTGCAGGGTTCCAGGAAAGTTCCAAAATGTCGCTGTAAATGAAGATCCTTTCCCAGTGAATCTCTTCCAACTGTCCTCCCACTCCATCAGCCCACGGCCCTGAGCCCAGGTCTCCCTTCCATTGTGCCTGGTATCAAGCTGCTTCTCAGGCCTTCTACTCTGGGACTGAGCTCTCTCCTCCCCTTTTACCTCTGGGAATTTTCTCCTGTACCTGTTCCTCACAGTCCACATTGGCAAGAGGCTAAAGCCTGGAGGCAGGGCTTATCTGAATCAGACTAGGGCTCCACTACCAGCCCTTGTGGCATGGCAGATTTTCCCCTATTTCGTGGTCTGTTTTTCTGTCGGTAAAGAGTGATGTAATCAGTGTTAGTTCTCTCCCGACTCCAGACTTATTCCACTGGTGACAGATTTTAAAAGCTATATTTCCTAATCTCAGGATTGCTTTTAGGAGCCTTTATTTTTAAGATAATGCTGTTCAAATTGATTTCCCTCCTCCAATTACTCTGAGTCTTTTTGCTCATGCTTTTCTCAACTTTTCTTTCTGATGTATTTTAAATGTACCTTTCTTGAATGTGACAGTTGGACTCTTGGCCTTGTGTAATTGGAATCAGACTCTGGAAAGGGATTTTAGGATATAGTTTCATATTGTATGTAATACTAAAGAATGTGCTTTGATAGCACAGTGCTTAATAGAAACCCTCCTGGGAGCGTTTGGACCTTGCAAGTGGATATGCATGGACAGACTCCAATGCCCCCCTTGTAGCCAGTTTCAACACTGGGGTTTATGTACCCTCTTTTGTAAAGGATGCACACAACTTTGGGTTTTGGGGTTTTTTGGTTTGGTTTTTTGGTTTTTTTTTGGTTGGTTGTTTTGTTGTTGTTGTTTGTTTGTTTGTTTTGGCTTTGTGTTTTTTAAAAAATTGTTTTTATTTTGAGTTAAAAGCTTTACTGAGCTTTAGCAGCAGGAGAAGTGGGAGAGGATTATGCAATGTGGCATGAAAGGCAAAAGGTGGCCTTTGCAGTTATAGTAGATCAGGTGTGGAGAGTGGCTTTCCCAAAGGCTTGACATCATGGTGCCTGATGAAGGGAAGAAGGAGGCTGTTTTAAGGAAAGCATAAGAGAGATGACAGAGAAGGAGAAAATAAATGCAGCTGAAGCTGGAGGATTGACTTTTTCTGTAACTCAATCAACTGAAAGCTCAGCTGTTCCAGGATACCTCCTCTTCTCAGTCTCCTGGCCTGTCTGGAGATTTGCAAGTAAAATGTCAAAATGAGAATTTTTTAGAAACTTCAGTCTCATCTTAATGAGTGGATGTTAAAAAGAAGCAGCTCCTTGTGACCACCTTGGTTTTGGTGTGTCTGTGCACGACTGCATGGTGGCCACTAATAGCCCTGTAAGGGGTATTTTCAGAAATTTGTCCTCTTGTAACAGGATTAGTTCTGCTTCATTAGTGCAGAAACAGGGTCTGGCATCTAAGGAAGAGAAACTTACTGTTCCTCGATCCTTCAGGAATCTTCAGTGATACTGTCAAACTGAATCTTCGTTATGTTCCACACCATCTGGTAGTTGCTGTACAAATTACTTGCTTAGCCAGAGTCTCTGTTAGCAAACTGTGTTCATGTTCCCTTTGATTTTTGAAGGACTGTAGTTGTGCTGTGCGTGGACCTGTTGCAGCAAGGAATCCTTTCTCATGACGAGTCACACTTGAGGAGTATGTACTTCAGACGTGCATACTCTGCTGTCTCTGGAAGAGGCTGTGTCAAGATGAGTGAGTGTGAAAATTCTCTCTCACTGTTCTTCTGGGAAACTTGCTTTAAGTAGGGGACTTACAACTCACTGCTTTGCAGCTCCTAGAAAAGGGTAGTTGAAGATAGGATGTTGGGGTGAGGTAGAAATAAATTTCCATTTTATTTCCTTGTTAAGTCTGCTGAATTTGACATGAGGAGCTCTGAAAAATCAAGCTGATATATGATGAATGTTTGAGCTGGTGTTAGCTCTGTGAATGTTCTAAATGTAACAGGTAGTGCACAAAAATGAGAAGATGTTATCCTGGTCCAAAGCATAAATTAGGAGGACAGCATCTTCAAGACTAGAGTGTGTCCGGAGACAACAATAGTGTAGAATGAATTTTTTTTTCTCACATTTTAAAACAGAAATTATTTTTCCTTTAAGGGAGGAGGATAAGGTAGGAGTAGTCATCTTCAGATGCAGAAATGGAAAGAATTTCCAGTGTAGTGATGTTTCTCTGATTTGTGACTGGTCAAGTTTGACAAAGACTTGATGGGGATGGCAGGAGGGTAGAAGTATTCTGCATGAATTCCAGGTTGTTTTCCCCGAGAAATCAAAATGGCTGAGCAAAGATTGCTATCTCCAGAATAGCGACTGTTTGTTTGCTACAGAAACTTAGAAGGAAAAAAATTGGAACCTGCTGCTGCCCCGAGTGAATTTGTTTCTTTTCCAGATAGGCAGCAGCCAGCACTTGCTTGCTAAAAGGAAGTGCATCAGGCCTGTATGTAACAGCTCCACTTGAGAAGTGTGTGTTAAGAGTGATTCAGCTTCTAAAGTGTGTCATTCTTTGAAACAAATTTGAGTGGGAATCTGAGGATAGAAAGGGGGATCGTTCCTTGCCCAATGTCAGTCAGGGTTCTGTGATGCAGGAGAGAATATTTGGCAGTAATTCTCTGTTACTCAGTTTCTGAGTGCTAGTGGGAACTCTTCCAAAACAAATCTAGTCCAATAGTCTAAATGCCTTATTTTGTAGTTTACTTTCTGTGTGGTTGCTTTTGAACTAGAGTTAATGAATTTCCTACTTCTGTCACAACAGACTTATTTAGAAGAAGACCAAAGAGTTCTAAAGTTTTCTGCAGCAAGACACTGCTACTCCCTGATCTGTATGGCCCTGTTCACTTGAGTGAATGGTCAAGATAAAAGGAAGTTGTTGGAAGGTTCTTGCCTATTTTCCTGGGCTAAGTAATGTTAAATACATTTGAATTTAATTAAAAATGCTGATAGGAATCCTGGCTTGGACCTCTTTGGAGGAGTAGACTTTGCTGTAAACAGGATAGATGAAAGGAAGAGATCAAATAGAGGAGGTCATCAAATACAGCTGTCTCTGGAACAAAGAGCTGGGTTGGGCTCAGTGCAGGAAAGCCTCATCCTGTGTCAGGCACATCTGTCCTTTACAGCACTATGTTCAAAAGTCATAGAAGAAAAGGTTGGATATCTTGGCTTTCCTGTAGGTGTTTTAGTGGAGACTGTAGAATCTCTAGGTAGCTGTTTTCACACTCTCAGAATTAATTCTTTTTTTCCTAACTGCTGTAAAGAAAGAAATACTAGGTTTGCTGAAGATGCAAAAATGATGACAATGGTGAAAGCTCCTCAAGCAGTTGGTCTTGCAGAGTAATTGGAAGTGATGGAAAGCATCTTGACACAGAGAAAGAAAGTGGTTTTAAGAGAAGGTGGAAAGCAGAGGTAAAAGCTTTTAATTATGTTCAATGCACAGTCATAGTCTAGGCCTATACACTTCTCTCAATTCTCAGTTAATTTGATGTCAATATAAGGCTTGTACAGCAACAGGAATTGATTTTTCTACATCTTGTTTCTCCAAAACTCTTTCCATTATAATTATTTGTACACTGTCTCTTCTTACATTCAAACATGAGTTTAAGAAAATATAGTCTCCTTGAGGACCAGCACAGTTGCTATTATTTCTAAACCTGGCTCTTTTTATTCTAACCCTCTTGTAGCATCGTGTGTCTTTTCTTCAAACAGTAACTCCCATTTCATTTTTCATCTCTTTCCTCACTTTAAGTTGTACCAGCTAAAGTAATTCACAGGAGAACATTTTGTGCTGATCCTTAAATGTCATCACCAAACTTTACATGGTTTACACTGTCATGAAATGAAAGGCATTGGACATGGGGAGGCATGCAGCTTGGAAGCATTTTGAGATTGAAGGCTTTCTAGGCTGTTCCAAAAGTGAAAGCTGTATCAGCTAATCTTGAAAATACAAATTATAGAAATCTCACATTTGGAACAACTCAAAGCATATATGTATGTAAACCTTGTTAAATGTGGTTTTACGTTTTGCAGTGCCTAGATATGTCATAAAGGTCAGAAATGTGTCATGTGGTCTGGACCTAGCTCCTGGGTAAAGTGATTCTGGTCTGTTTAAATTTCTCTAGATTCAAGATCATCAGAATTGAACTGTCTGACACATCCTGGTTTAATGTCCCAGCCATCAGGCTCTTTGCTTTTTTAGGGTCAGGACACTGCAGGCTGAAGTGTTCAATTCCCTTTCCCCCAACCACTTCTAAGAGTCTCTTTTGGATCAGTAAAACTATTTTCCCTCCTCTCTTTTTTTCTTATTTATTAAATAATCTTGTTTTCATATTATCTCAAGCCAAGGGCTCAAATGTAATATCTGTACATTAAATACAAGTGAACTACTTCTAGCTGTTCCTGCTTCACTGAAATACCTTCAATCTAGATTGTAAGAGCAGTGTGAGGTCCCCTTAGGAATGTCAGCAGCTATTTGACCATGCAACTGATGTTAGAGGGAAGGACAAGAAAATGCCCTGCCACAGAGGGTGCAGATGACTGGCTAGAAGATAACAGATGATACATGGTGTTGGCCCCAATTCATGTGTTTGTTTTTACTTTTAATTTGTCATATTAAGTATTTAGGGGTTTTTGACATGAATCATAACATGCTAGTGATACCATACCTGCTATGGAGAGTTCGTGAGAAGATGTCGGTATGATGACCACATTCTGAAACAGTGATTTCTGCAAAGTGCTAAATGACTTCACATTGATCTTACAATACTGGAGGATCTATCTTCTGTGATTTGGTACACAGGAGGCCTCTCTCAGCTCCCAGTGGCTTTAGCAGAAGGGTGAGCAGGCTCCAGCTATATTACAGACCTGTTTCCATAGGTTCTGTTTACTTTTCTGCTTTTGTTATGTGTCCCCCTGAAACCTGTGTTGTTTTGTCTTGTGAACATGCTGGGAGGCTGTACCTCTCATGACAGTGCAGCTTTTGTCTGGAGTATTGATCTTCCTACAGATTTTTTAGTGGATAGCATGGCCTCCAAAACTAGCATAGTTAGTTTCTGTGTGTCCTCCTTTCCAGCCCCTTCAGAGCCATGTATAGATGATTTGGCTATTCTTGCTGGGAGCAGTTTGGTTTTGATGTAAAATAAAGGTGAGAATTTTACTGCTGCTCAACTTACTTTTTTTCTTTTTAGGGAAAGAAGTATGCTACAGGTGTAATTTGTTATAGCCTCCATCCCTTTGGGCTATTCCTTGCTCTGAGGTCCTCAGCTTTTCCTTGCCATGGAGTGCCTGTTGAACACCTGGGTGTTTGTTACTTGCTGTTAGGCAGTGATCCCCCTGTTGTGGGACTGTCGCACCAAAAGGCCTTGTTCAGTGCTAATAACCCTACGAGCCCTAGAGAAGGGAAGTCTTGCTTTCTTTCACTGTCACTCAACTAGATTTTTATATTTGTAAAAAAATTTAGGGGAAAGGATTGAGGGAGCTGATATGAAGATACCTGTAGCTCTGAGTGTTTGGTGTTCTGTTGTAGCACATCTCCATTTTCAGAAACTTCTGCTTTCTGGCTGGGGTATAAAGCTCCAAAGTATTAATTCATGCAGCTTGCTGCTACAGGGGCAGCACATTTGCAAGATCACAACACAAATAATTTTCCCTTCCCAGACCTTACAAATCACATTTTTTATGTAGCCATTTGGATCTCATTTCCATCCCTACTGGAGAGTCTTAGTTTAACAGGAAGAGTTTCCACATACATATTGGTCATCTTTGATCATCCTTGTTCCCTTTCACCGAACCTTTTTCAGTTCTACTCTAGTGGAAGGTAATAAATGTAGGATAGTGATGACCCCCACTTTAGCCTCTACCTCTTTCCAGATAATCGTGAGCACTCTGTATACTTCTGTGGGTAAAGTTTCTTCTCTACTACTGAGCAAGAGCTGGGATCTCTATTAAACTGTCCATTCTAACATGGAGATCTTTTTCCTGGTTGGTAGTAATCTGTTTGTGGTCCATCACTGCATATGTGAGGTTGGAGTTGGGTTCCCTGCATGAGCTCCATTTCACTTGCCATTTTGTTGTCCAGTCATTCAGTCTGTAGATGCTTATAGTTTCCCTTGCTGCTACTTTCACATTCTTTATGCTTAGCTGATACATTGTGAACTCATCAGTGAAAATACATCATAAATAATAACAGGATAAGAAAATCTACAACTCTTCTATCTGGAGTGTAATATATTATGGATATTGGTCTTCAAATCAGTCATTGCTTATAATAGATGAAATGTAATTTGGTGAATTCAATGTAGAGGTTCTCCTGGCATGATGAATGAGGGACATGCCAATGTTTTCTCACCAGGGTCTCCAGATGGAGTTTCCCGTGCACACGGTAACACATGCATTTTATGTGTTTGAATATACCTTATTTTCTTGGGTAAACATTGAGACGTATTTTATAGATATTTGAATACACCTTATTTCTACATGTGACTTTTTTATATTTCAGAATTGTTTTATACCTATGAAAAATGGGCAGAAACATTGCTATATGTCAGCAGTGCTATCCAAGTGCCGACTCCATTTCAGCAGAACACCTGGATTTCCTGCGTGTTCTTATTACCTGGAAGAGTCATTTAATAGGTTTTTATGAATAAAGGCGAATGTTCAGAAAAAATTCCGCTTACCAAATCAGCTTTTCTCTTCCTGCTGCAACTCAGGTGTAGTGTGTTTGCTGAGACCTCTTTTGCTGGATGTCGTCCCAAGTATTCGACAGACTGCTGCCTTGGCTCTTGGGAGACTTGCTGATTATGACGTGGACCTGGCAGAGGCAATCGTGAAGGCAGGCATTCTTCCACAGCTCATATGTGCATTGCCTGAGGAGAATGTAAGGCATGATTGTTCTCTTAAGTAATTTTTTTTTTTTAACTAATAAACAGGGAAAGGGAAATCTTTCTGTATCAGCATCTGCTGTTATCCTAACAGGACATTAAATGTACTGAAGTCAGAGCAGCATGTAGGTTTGAACCCCTGAGAGATCACTGTGTACTGTATGCCTAAGTCTGACTTCAAATAAGCTTCACTTTAAAATATCATATTACTGTTTAATGCACTGTAGGAAATACATTCATTGCACTGTAACGTTTTTAAAATGCTGAGTGACGCTTTGTAGAAGGTCCCTCTTCAAAAAGGAGACAGTTTGGAAGCTGTGGTGATAATTGACTAGGTTTTGTCGATAATACCAGACACTTGTAATACATATGAAAAACCTGAACTTCTGTAATGAAATACCTAATATCTCCAAATACAGCTTTTGGAAATCTGTGGCATGAGAAATAACAAACCTCTGACACTGGAAAATATACTGAAAGGCTTTCATCTTCATATTTGTCAAAACCAAACAAAGTACAGTCACAGTTGCACTGCAAATAAATCTGTTGGTCTCTTTCACTCCCTTCCTCACATTTTTCTTCGAGCTCTGTGTCTCTTTCAGCTATGATTTTTCCAATGCTGCGAACCTAGATTAACAGAAATACTTTCAACTAAGGTTCCTAACAGCTGGAAACTGACAGCCAAAGGGTTAAGTGCACTGATCTCACAACCCTACTTAGGTTGCAGCTTTGATTTAGAAAAAGTAGGTTTTCAATGGAAATATAATTTGGAAAACTATATGTTTTCATTTTCAATCTTTTGAGGAAAATGAAGATGTGAATATACTCATTGCATACTTTTTGTGCATATAGAATCATTGCCTGTACAATTAAAATTGAAAAAGAAAAAGCTGAAGAAAAACTTTGATGGCAGGATACTGGTATAGTATGAAAAGAAAGTAAAGATTTTAATTAGACAAGGTTATTAGCATTTTGGTTATTTTATTTCTATTTTTAAGGGAAGACGTGGAACAAAACTCTACCCTCTGTTGGTTTGGAAACTACCCCCTGCTACAACTTGAAACCCTCACTAAATTAGCTTGAGTACCTTGAGATAGCTGAAATTAGGGGAAGCAGCAGCAAAACTTGTGTGAGGTCGTGGAAGGCCTACTATGCCTTGGTGACTGAGGGCAAGTGAAGGAAACTGATCCAGTTCATGCAGAGTTTAGCGAGCAGGCAGTTTGTCACTTCCCACAGGCAAAAAAACCTTTTCCAATCCACCCACTCTTAGTGTATCAGCATCTATACTTAAGGATGAGATTGTTTGAGCACACAATGAATACTATTTCTACTGATTTATGGGGAACGGTCACAGGGTAACATCCCAGATCAATGTTTTATCAATTAAACGGAGCAAAACTGAGTTTTACAGTGTGTTCTGACTGTGCCTCTGAATATGGTTTGTTTGTAAATAATGTGTTTTGAATAATGAAAACAAAGAAGTGTTTTTCTTTGCCAGGAGCATAATTACTTAACAGAAACAACATACCCATATTTGTCCAGACATAGACTTATGTAAACAACTATGGCTCCATCGAGTTCAGCAAAACTTACATTATCTAGGGATTTGACCATTTGTCTGAAGTGTTTCCCTTAACTTCTGTTCCCCCTAAATGAGGTTTAATGCTTTGCTTTTAAATTATGTTTAATGTACCTGCTTGTAGGCCTTAACTTAGAAGACTGGATTTGTGCCATTAAGGAATTTTATCAGTACTGGTAAACTAAGGAAGGTAAGGGCATGTGTTGCAGCACTGTAGGATGACTGTGCTCGTTAATCGTTAGCATGCTCTCTGATGTGGTTTTAGCCGATGCCAGCCGTCAAACTACTCAACAATGCTTGGATGTGGTTGAAGGCACAAGGCAGGGACAGTTTCCAGTAGCATAGATTTTGCTTTGAGGAAAGAGTTTAGGTGAACAGATGTTTTATGCTGTGTCACCTTCCTTTAGGGCCAGGGTACATTTTACTTCCTGGGGGGCCATTGCAGGTACTGCTCTGTTGCCATATTTTAGTGCTTTAGATCAAGGTGTTTGGGTATCTTACAGGATGCACAAAAGCACTCATGTGGTTCTTTGTTTTTCTGGACTTGATCCAGAAGGGATGTGGGCTTTGCATTGTTTAAATTTTGGGTACCTTGACAGTAGGACTCACACTGTAAAGTGCCCAGGCTCCCTGTGCAGAGCAGAGGATAATCAAGCATCTTGGGATGAGGTCAAAGCCAGCTGGCACATGGAGAGAGAGCCCTCTAGAGCTTGTCCATAGGGATGATGTGTCAGTGCCCAGGCTGGAGGGCATACTCCAGGCACATAGACACAGCAGCAGGTTACTTGTGTCCCCATGAATCTTGGGCTTCATGAGGGAGGGGAGCTGTCTTTGTCACAATATGGTTTTCTCTGGCCAGAGTACTTTAACTGGACTCTGGATTTTGAAAATGTAAGGCAGTAGAAGAAACTTAATCTTCAGCTTCCATATCCTAATGGCAGTTATAAAACTGCAGGAGGAGACTGAAATGTGACTTTTTGAGGGAAGACTTAACTGTGCTTTTAGAAGAAATTGCTGCTGCAGTTTATGTGGGAACTCCATGATGTGTGGAGTGTCATGTGTTATATATACAAGCTGAAAACATGTATTTGGTCCAGCACTGAGGGAGATGGGTAGAATTGAGACAAGAGCTTAGACTTCACTTGCTCTTATGACAGAAGGGCCAGGGTGCTTAGTCCTGCGCAAAGTGATCTTTTTCTGGACACATGCAGGAGTAAAATTGCAGCCTGCTTGGTCAAAATGGAGGGTTATTCAGTATTGGGTGTTGGTGAGATGGCTTTTCAGTATCCTAGCTGTGTGTTTTAGGCAGTATTTAGGCATTTCAGGATTCAGATCCTAAACTATTTTATTTGGTCTAATTCTCTCTGTCTCAGTTTCCTGTTTGCAAATGTATGTAGTGTTTTCTCATAGAGATGTTGTGAGGGTATCTATATTAGAAAAGTGTAAAACCTTGCAAGTGTTACAGATAGGTAGAATTATTTTAGGAGCTTGCCCTGCAGAATCTGTGTAATCTGGTTAAATATGTTAAGAGTTATTGTTTTTGCAGCTCTTGTTGTTCACTACTCACTTAAACAGACTTACCTAGACTACTGTCTTTCCCCCATATCCTCTTAGCTCTCTCATTCTTTCCTGTTTGTTTATGCACTTACTGCAGATTTTATATCATGAGCTGTCCCAAAGAACTGTAGGTTCATTGTCTGTGTGATGTCTAGTGGTCCTGATTTGGATCTGTACGAGATATTGCTGCTACTAAAATAGTCTAATTTAGGCATGTTCTGTACTATATTATGCTTTGAACTTCTTAATGTTAGTGAAAGTTTGTTTGTTTGTTTCTGATTTGTCCAGCGTTACTACAAGAAAACAGCTGCATTTGTGCTAAGAGCAATTGCTAAACATTCTCCCCAGCTAGCTCAGGCAATAGTTCAATGTAGAGCACTGGAAATGCTGGTGATTTGCTTGGAGGATTTTGACCCTGGAGTCAAGGAAGGTGCATCTTGGGCATTTGGGTATATTGCCCGACACAATCCAGGTAACAAGTTTCATGTGTGTTATATTTTAGCTTAATGTTATGTGATAATTATAATAAATTGCATTATTTTGGTAAATAGAACAAGATGCTTTTTCTTCTCTACTGTTACAAAACTTTAAATTTGGGATAAAACCCTAGTGTAACTGTACCATTCCAACAGTGCTGTATCTTTTTGTGGGAAACTGGCATACCTGACACCAGCAGTGCCCAGTTATGAGAGGTGCTTTAAGAGGAGATGTGTTGGGCCTGTGGCCCGGAAAGGACGCTCTGCTTTATTCCTCTTCATGAAGAGATTTCTGAATCTTTATATATTGTGTGTTACTGCAGAACCAAGTTTCTTTTGCTTGATGTTAGTTCTTGTTTTATGTACATAGCTGAATGGAGAAGCTTAGGGAGAAGCAAGTTTCATTCAGCTTGCAGCAGTGTCTGCAGGATAAATAGGCCAAATTTATTGCACTGACTGTGTTATCATTAGCCAGTGGACCACACTACTCTCTGAGAGTCAGGAATAGATCCTAGGAATCCAATATTGAACAGTTCACTGCTGTCTCACAGGCAGTTGTATAACTCACTGGTGGTGTCATGTTCCTATTTAAAAGCTGATCCATGTGGTTGATAGTTCTTTTGCCAGCTATTTATATAGTTCAAGTAAAAGTTTAGACTGTGAATGAAAGAACTGAGGGAAGAAACTGCTAGCTGGAAGGGGTGGGAGAAATGGTTGGTGTTCATATTGTTTAAACTAATTTTAGGATCATAACATTAACTCATGGCTTTATATTTGGTTTTGGCTCTCAAATGTACATAGACTGGTTTTGGAAGTGATTTTCTTTGTTTTTTAATTAATACAGAATGTTGGACTGCAGAAGGCATGAGGGATTCCCTCTTCCCACTTAGAGGGTTAGCTTTCTGGGACAGTCTCCAAAGTTGTTAGCACCTTTCTAACAGACTACGTTTTCTGGGGAACAGATTAATTCTTGGGATACTTCTCTGGTAAAGGTCTTTTATCTTTTGGTCATCAGGATTGAATTCCACCAATGGTGGAAAATAATTGTTCGTTCCATCTGAAAGATATTTATCTAAATATCAAAAGCATTCATTTGTATAAATCTGTGTTGTGTGTATATGTTACTCTTAACATAAACATTTCTGCAGTTTTGTTATGTCGGTAAATCAATATTGACTCACTTCAATTGCCCTTCATGCTATTCACTGCATGAATGCTGACTGAGCTTTAGGGTGATCCAGTTCACTCTGTGACAGCATTGTCTGCAAAGATGGAGGTGATGTGGGGGTATTGAGGACAACAAATTCCTTGTACAAATTTTTATTCCATGGTTATGAATAATTTATTCGCTGATGGTGAATGGGTGCATACCTTATGTCAATTTGCAATGACGATAAGAACAGCATCCTCAGAAATTAGGTTGAAATTGTGAGTGCTACCAAGCTGCAAGCATCAGGACGTAGACAGATCATCAGATGTAATCAGTAAAAAAAACCCCGAATGCCAGCAAAAACCCACCAAAAGATCCCTGTAAAAATTGCCCAGCTATAGCCAATTTAGGGGATTTACCTGCATCTATAACACAGTCACAGGATGTCTCTAAAATGATTATTGAAAGTAGAGGAGTTATACTGTGCATGATATGTTTCTTACCCTGCTACAAGCATGCCTTTGTTGGAGATGGGATACAGAGATAGAGAAATGGGATACAGAGACTTTTTCTTATCAATAGCTGGTGTTTACTGTTCATGAAACTCTGGATTAGATTGACAAGCTCCTGTTGACCAAATTTGGCAGTTATGATTTTCTGTCATTGACTGTCTGTGGACACATAATGCAGCTTTAACTTCAAAAATGGAGCTGGGTGTGAAATGATTTCCCCCAGCCACAAAAGGGTTTTCAGTTTCAAAAATTGTTACTGTACCTAACTGGGACAGTATTAAGACAAAACTTTTTCTCTCTCCTGAAAAGATTGGGGGGTAGGGAGATTTGTTTGCCCCAGCAAGAAAAGTTCAATAATTAGGGCATATCTCTGGGGTTAAAGTCCTAATCTGTTTTAGGCAGGATGTGAACCTCTGTCTTTTTGAGTGCAATCAAAGGCTCCCAGCATTCAGTGATAACTGCAGTGGTGAGGGTCTCTCTCTGCTTTTAATCAGAAATTGCATCCATGACCTGGTAAAGCTACTGTCTAAAAACTGCAGTGTATGTTCCCTTGAAAAGGGAAATGTTCCATTTTGAGAAATTGAGGCATTTTTTTTTCCTCTCTGCTGAAAACATTCTCTGGTTAGCAAGTTCTGTACTGACTTCATATAAAAATCTCTTAATATGCAGTTCTTATGTGAACAGATGTCTCCAGAAGGCCTGTGAGATTTTAGGTCGAGACAAATGTCTCGTGAGGTTTCAAGACACTAGAAATCTTGCCAGGTCAGATTCCAAAATTTAGGAACTGCCCTTGCAGTTCTGCTCTTTCTTTCCCTTTTCAGGTACTGATCTTACTCCAAAGTGTACAAATCGATGTACTGTGATTTTGCCATTCATTATTTTTACTATTTGTGTTTCAACAGGAGTGTAGAGTGTTTCAAATACCAGAAATACCATCAGGTCCATGAAAAACATTTTGTAACATTTTACTTATATCGTATTCAGTTGCTTTTAAAGTGCAAAATTCTTTTCTTTGAAGTATGCAAATAGTTTGGCTTTCCGTTTTCTTTGTCTGCGTTAAAGGTGTAATTTATTAATTGTCTCATACCTGCTTCAGTATATTGTAAATTGGTCGGAAAACAAAAATAAGCAACGTCATTTATACTGAAGCGTATTGCTAAGAGCAGAGTTTTGCTCATTTTCTGTCATACAGTGGATCATAGCTCAGCTTGGAAGGGACCTTGGGAGATCTCTAGTCCAGCTTCCTGCTCAAAGCAGCATCAGCTACTAGAACAGGCTCCTCAGCTCTTCAGTGATTTGAGTCTAACCCCCATCCTCATGATGAACAGCTTTCCCACTGGTTCCAGTGGAATCTTCGGTACTGTGGTGTAGTGGCCAAAATCACGTCTGATTTTGAAGTGCAGCCTTTGGGCTACTTGTGGGAATTAGAGTCTTTCTATGTGACTGTAACATGATCACACAGTCCTCAGAAAAATACAGTATTGATGGTTGTTTTGGTCAAAACCTGTTTTTTCCTGTGGATGCACCTACTACCACAGCAAGGTCTGTTTGAGAACTCTGGTCTGAACTGAAACTTGCATTTGCTTCCAACTAGGGGTTTTGCTGCTGCTCTACTATGTGGATATAATATTGTATATTGTCAATATAATATTGAGCTGATTTTCTTTCTGTGGCAACAAACCTGCATGTTCATTTTCTCACCCTCATCTTTTTTTCCTCATCTGTTTTATTTTAATCCATACTATTATTGCCAACATGTTAATGTTAGTGGGGGTTTTTTTAACACCTTGAACTAGTTTAGAATAATCCTGTAAGACTTCCCATTGTTTTCAGTGGGTATGTAGGTAGGATTTTAACTCCACTTTGTTGGCTTTCCACTCTTCCTGATCACGTAAACTCATGACGAAGTTTCAACTTACTTAGAATTAATTTCTTCAACCCTGATGAGTACTTTTGTATTAACATAAACCAGTGCAACTCTAGTACAACTTCTAGTTGAACTGGTGGCATCTCAGACTCCAAAATCTGTCTTTATTAGTCTTTCTTCTACATTCATTTGAGTCTTGTCTGCAGTATCTCCACTTGCTTAAATCTTCCTCATGTAGATTTGGGTGAAAGCGATTAATTTATGGTCAGTTTTGAGCCATAGTTCTCTTGTCTCTGAACATATGGAGTTAGATTTCCTACTTCCACTTGCATAGGGAGAAGTTCAACTTCATCATCATATACTCGGACAAGTTCCTTGAGTTGTACCCCAATGTGAGTTCGAAGCCTGTGGTTTTCATAACCCTGTGTGGAATTAAATAAGGTTCATACATTAGCCTTTCTCTGCTGTCTTTCTCCTCTGCAGCTATGGGTCTTGTCTTTGCCCTTATAATACAGCCTTGGCACAGTATTTGGAGGAGTCTTTTTGTAATTTGTTCCAGTTATTTTAATTTTTTTCTGACTGAATATTTGGTTTTAAAAATTTCTTCTTGACAAGTTTGTTTTCACCTCCAACTCCTTCTCAGTCTTAATTTTTTCCCACCTCTGTGTTTCTAGTTGGATGGCAAAGTTTCATGAATCCTTTGGTGTATAGTCCGCATTAAAGATGTTCTACCAAGTAGGAAGATTAATTGAACCTTTTCTTGAGGAAAAAAAAGAATTACAATTTATAATAGAATCACTAATACTCAGAACTGTAATTTTGGGCTGAATTTGCAGGGAAACATGATGGGAAGTACTGTATTTCCTTTCTTCCCTGCCTAAGCTTTTCTGTTTTTCTGACAGTCCATTTTACGACTTGTCTGTCTTGACACATGGTCCAGCCCTCCATGTGGTAAGTTATTAGCCATGAACCTTATAAACACTACTGGAAGAAAAACCATTTAATTACCCATGACCAACAGTAACCGTCAGTATTTAAATGATATCAGACTTCTAACAGCAAGAGCTGATCTAAATTGAATCAGATTTAGTTTGCTGTTTTGAAATAACTTTTACGGTTACTTTTGCGTGCCTGAGTGTAGCTGTGACCTGGAAGTATTGCTCTTTCTCTCCCTGCTTGAACTTCATGATTTTAGCTCATAAGACATCAAAGAAGCCCATCCTTCTAGCACTGTGTCCCTCTTGACGTCAGATTCTTGATATTAGCATTTCCCAGCAGAGTGTGGCCAATGGAGCTGGTTGGTCTGAAGTTCTGAGGCGCAGTCAGATGGTTTAATCTGGACTGTTGGTCAGTAGATCCCCATGTATTCCAGTTGGTCAGTGTACAGCAGCAAAACACAATCTGAAGAAACTGAGCATGGCTTTTTCCATGAAAAGTTGACTGTAGCTTATACCGCTTATATTAATTAGCTCATTTTCAGATTTGTTTTTACCTACATTTCAGGTACATTTCACTTCAAATTTGTAAAACCAAAGATACAGCATTTGAGTTTTGTTGAAATCTTATGATCTGTGTGTATTTTGAGGATGCATGCACTACATTTTCAGTCAAATAGCTATTTGAAAAATGACCTTTGTAGAGTTAATTTCACAGATTCACAGAATGTTCTGAATTGGAAGGGACCCCCAAGGATCATCAAGTCCAGCTCTCAAGTAAATGTCCTGTACAGGGGTTGAAGCCACAACTTTGCCATTATTAGCACCGTGTTCTAGCTAGCTAAGCTAATTCCAGGGTATTGTATTAGTTTAAAAATTACTGCATAATTTAATTTTTTTGATGTAATATTTATATTTTCTTTAAAATATTTTAATAATAAAATAACATACAGTGTAAATATTGGACTTATCACATGTATTGCAGTGTGTGGCTATAAGTCACTAATTGAAAACAAATCTGGTCTGGGACATTATTTGGATATTAACAATGTAATGATGACATGACTTACAGATTTCATGAAAAACTATATTAGTCTATGTATATTTAATGAAGTATGCTGTATTTTTCTTAGTATGAAAATCTCTTTATGGATGGACTATAAATCAAAAGCTAAGTTAGAGTCTTGAAATACAACAGCCATATGTTGCCATGGTACTGTAAGTCAAGATAAATGTTAAAGATAATAATGGATATGCATAATAAGGTGTAGCAAAACTGAACGAAGAACCTAATAGATTATTGAATCCCCTATGGTTTTTACCACTTTTTCAACACTGTTTTAAAATAGCACAGCTTGGTTATAATATAAATTTTGCTTCTGATATCCAGTAATTCTCATTTTAGGACTGTGATTAATGCTGCATACACAAAGAGAGCTAATGAATTTCTAATAGTGTAATTTTTGTCCATGTCAGCTGATCACATGCTCGCATTTTTTGTTGTTGTTGTTGTTGAAGGTGCAGTTAGTTAAGGATATTGTGCTAATCTCAGACACAAAATATCACTGATGATATTTCTCATTTGTCTAATTGTGTATGATAACATTTTCTTGTCATTAAAGTATAAATTCTGTCTCATCCCATGTATGGTAGCAAAGACTAGTTTTGATCAGCAAGTTCCATTTTTCCAATCTTTCATGAAAGATGAATCTTTTATGTATGTTTTTTGTATTTTTGTTTTTGGCATTTGATCTATGCTAATATCTGCTTATCATTTAAAGAGGGTAAAATGCTCTCTAATTAGCTGGTTGGTAAAATTTTGGTACTTTGGCTTTCTATGTTGTTGTTAGCCATGCATAAAATGCTTTCCTATTGATCAGCGTAGAATAGCCAGGGTTTAAACAGCTGACATCTGCTTACTTTAAAAAAAGAAAAAGAAAACAGAATAACAAACCATTTCAGCCTAATCTACCTCAAATGTGTGCATGTAAATGGGGGTCCATCTATTGACCTGCATTCTTTTCAGTTGTGGATTGGTCCACACGGTTTATGAAACCAGGAGGGCTGATTTGAAATGCAGATGTCGAGACAGTGAACTACACCCTCCCCTTTTTCCTTTGCTGTATCTGTCAGGGTGAAAAATGGCTTGCACAAGGGTCAGTCACCCATACTCACTTAATTACTTTCCTTGGACCTACAGAACTGTCACAAGCTGTGGTGGATGCAGGCGCTGTTCCTCTTTTAGTGCTCTGTATCCAGGAGCCAGAAATTGCTTTGAAAAGGATTGCTGCTTCAACTCTCAGTGATATTTCAAAGCATTCTCCAGAGTTAGCACAGACAGTAGTGGATGCAGGAGCTATCGCTCACTTAGCTCAGATGATCCTGAATCCTGATGCTAAACTGAAGGTACATTTAATTTTTTTTTTAAATCTCCATAATACCAGTCATTACTTGAGATTGAATCAAAGACACAGATGTGCATATTTTTATTTAGAAGCTCTGGGTTTGGGTGTTAACAAAATGTAACTATGTAGTTAGTGACAAAGAGTTCTGAACATATTTACAAATTTAGCTACTGGATATAAACTGCAGCTCTGTGAGGAACAGCTAAACTAATCTTTAAAGTGAATCGTATGGGGTTTTAAAAGAAATATATAGTATATGAAGAATGCAACAGATACTTTTAATAGACAAAATTGGCACATTTCAGTTACAAAAAAGGTTTTGCATACTAAAGATTATGCGGTAAGACAGTTAATAGTGAACTTATAATTGTATTTTAGAATGTACTATCTGATGTGAACAGCTGTTGTCAAAGGTTTAATCACTAGTGTTTAATTGACAAAAAAATTGTTTCTTATTATAAATTTTCTGTCTTGCTGTAACAAACAGAAGATAACAGAAAAATGCCACAAAAATTTCTTAATATAAGATCTGACAGATCCAATTTATGCAAATAAAAATACTTTTTATAGATTTTACTAAATTTTAAACTACGGTTTTAAATGGTGTATGTATATTTTTTCTTCTTTAATACATACAAGCTTGAACAGGATAAAACAAAAGAGAAACTTTTATTCAGGAACCAGCGAATGTTCTGTGCCATTATATTTGTGCATGAATTGACTCAGTGAATTGTAAAATAGCTGTAATTGTTTTCCCTATCCTTCTTTGTTTTCCTTGATGCAATAGATTTTTGTGTGCAGGGGGAGTGTGTGTTGTGGGATGTTTGTATACTATTGATTTTATAACAATTTTTATTTACTAGCGTCAGGTGCTGTCAGCTCTAAGCCAAATAGCAAAGCATTCACTGGATCTTGCAGAGTTGGTGGTTGAAGCAGAAATTTTCCCAGTTGTGCTCACATGCCTGAAGGACTCAGATGAATATGTCAAGAAAAATGGTGCAACTTTAATTAGAGAGATAGCAAAGCATACGCCTGAGGTAAAACCTTGAAAATGCAAATACAAGGTCATATCATTAGATTTTACACTTTAAATAAAATACAGGATTATTCTGTCATTTGCTTTTCGAAAGGGAGGGCAAATAGCTGTTTGGCATGTTCATTGGAAAATACGGAAATGCTTGCTGATATTATGAGATGTGTATTGAATATGAATTGGGTTAGGAAACTGGGAATCATAAAATGTATACCTAGCTACTTTATTCTGTGAGATATCAGCACAGAGAGGGAGTTCTTGTCTGACAGTACTGTCAGTCCTAGATATTAAAAATATTATGTGAAAAGCCTCACAAAAGTCATGATACCAGCTAATAAATTGCAAGATCATCCTTTAACAATAATAGATGGTGTGTGTCTCTTTAGAAATCTTCAGGGGTGCTGGGATCATGTTTTAATTATTTTTCCAATGACAGCAAAGGTCAAAAATTCTCTTATTTATTATTAACCTGATGGTAACTTGAGTTTGTAATTTGAGTTTGAGCATTTACAGGTTTTTTGCCCATAGGAAGGTGGGGATGTTTGGCAAAGTCAATACAAAATAAATAGGAAAACCATATAATTACAACTATGTTAATCTGCCAGACCACACAGGTAATTAAAAGGCTCTAAACATGACTTTGGAATGAAATATAAGCCGTGTATTTGTGGAACACACTAATGCTGAGCACAGCCATTTCAAAATCATGATACTGACTTAACGACTGAGAAGTGTTTAAACATGAATGTTGAGCAGTTTTTTCAGCCTGCCACTCCTTAAACTGGTGATAAAAGTTTACAGTCCTGGCACATTTCCTACTTTCTCTCTGTACCTCATGGGCAATGCAACTTCACTTCCTCAAAAAAGTGAGTAAGAAATTATCATTATCAAAGGGGGGCTAGAAGCCAGAGACCAAACTCAGGATGGCAGATAAAGTCAGAAGAGCTGCTAGCACCAGGTCCTCCATGCAAGAGGATCTGGCCATGCTAGCAGCTCTCCAAAGGAGCCATAGGAAGTATCTTGCTGACTCCCAATGGGAAGTCACAATCCGTGTCTGACTTCAGAGTGACAGAGATGACTGCCCATCTCTGGGCAACTCTATTGAAGCAACACGTGTTGCAGTGGAGACAGGCTGGCAAATGATGTTTCTAGAGGACTTGGCTGTGTCATTTGAGACTCATGGCTTTTCGATCTCGGCTCTCTTATCTGCGTATGCAGTAAATTCATGTGAAGGTCAGCATCAGAGGGACTTAGAGCGGGCACTGAGGGACACAGCAGGAGCTCTGCACATCCAGGTGCACATGGCTGTGTCCAGACGCGGGACTTGGTTACCACTGGCTGTAGTTCACAATCATGTGAACAGATTTTCCTAATAATAACTGAAAATTTCATCTGGCTGTTTTATGAAGAAAACAATCCCCTTTTAAAGGCTCTAGGACAAAGGTGGATTTCATATTTATAGAAATCAACTGGATTGGGAATTCATGTGCCTGTTTTGTTCATTTAATTTTAACTTTTAAGAACATGTTCCTTTTGCTTTGGAATCTGTAGGGAGAATGGGACATACCAAAAATGTGGAAGAAAATAATAATAATAATAATAACAATAATAATAATAATAATAATAATTTTTAAAAATTTCAATGCATTATTGATATAATACATATTCTACTGCTGTCCCTCAAGTGATGTGAGACGTTTCCTTTTGGAAAAAACCCATGTTTTATAGCTTGATTATCATTTATAAGCATGGCTATGTAATTTGGCATTCTGGGGCAGACTCCATTGCCCATCAAGTGTGTTCCCTGGACACTTCCCTCAGAGCATGCTAACATGGCAGAGTGGTGCAGCCCGAGTCGGTTTTGCACATCCAGAATAGTTGTCCTTGGTTTCATGCTCAGTGTGAGGATCCACAAAGGATTTTATGCCACAGAGGTAATTTTCAGAATGCAGGCGAGAGGAGGAATGGGCCTTTCCCTCTGTCACTGCACAGAACATAGGATGTTAGCTTGAGAATGAGGGGGCACTAGGATGAAACAGTGTCTGGCTCAGTAGGTGCATCTTCAAGATCATTCATGTGGTAGGCTGTCATTTGCACATATCTCTGGTGTGTGCTGATGGAGTTGAGAATACATCATTCCATGCTCTACAGAATCAAGAATTCAGAACCCTGATTTCCTTGCAGTAAAGTTATTCAAAAACACAGTGGCAAATGAGTTTCATTCCTGAAAACTTAATGCTGCACTTAGTTCCCAACAGTCTGTTTGATACGTTGCTCTTATTCTATCTTTATTTTGTAAATCGGCAGCAATACATTAAAAGACTTTTCTGATGTAGTACTTTATGCCTGTTGATACTTCACAGTATCTAATCTCTTCTGTTTATCTTTTCAGCTTTCACAGTTTATAGTAAATTCAGGCGGAGTTGCCGCTGTGATTGATTGTATTGGCAGCTGCAGAGGGACTGTCAGACTGCCTGGCATCATGACACTTGGTTATGTGGCGGCTCATTCGGAGAACCTGTCAATGGCAGTGATTGTCTCCAAGGTTAGCTATCACTTTGTTGTCTTTGTATGGGTTCTTCAGCAGTATTCTTTGGTACAGATACAAATTAACGTAGGCAGAGAATGTATTTTGTGACAGGATTATGTACTTGCTCTTGATGAATGCACTTTCTCCCAGCATTGCTGCTTGCTATGACTGAAATTATGTGGTAACCTGATAAAAGGGTGTCTTTATGGTGTTGAGCCTTTTACAAAATATCCTGGATTAGTTGGTACTACAGTGCATGATTTTTCTGCGTTGCAGTTGCGTGGGTACGGAAAACAAGTCACCGAATTTCTATAGTCTGCTTCCTCTTAAAATGTGTATTTGTGGCTACATCAAAACCTTCTTTGAAACAACTATGTTTAATGGGGTATTCTTCATTGCACTAGCATGACTCTGCTAGTACTGCTAGAGGATCTTGCAACAGCAATCTTCAGACTTGAAAAGACCTCAGTTTCTGATGTAGTGTGATTTGATTCAGTTGTGCAAGTGACATTTCAAATGAGTAAAGTTACACATTTTCAGGTTTAAATAAATTCTGCTGGGCAATGATATAGAAGAGGGAGAATTTGCAATGTTTGCAATTGGTGAAATTAGTGTCCAGCTTAGTAGTCTGATGTGAATAATGCTAACTAATGGCAGAAGGAAGGAAATAATTTCACTAACATTTTTGACCCATTTTCACACTATGTCATCATTTGAACCATACTGTATGAGTGGAAACAACAAAACAACATAAACAGAGGAACAGAAATGTCTTCTAGCAGAAATGCGAGTTGAGAAATGAAAGTTGCTACAACGTAACATAATATAGTGTGCAGGGAAAGTAGGAGTGATCAAAAAATTCTCCTCTGTATTTTAAAACTAAAGAAATAGATGCTTTTTTCTTACTCTCTCTGGAGGCCCTTCTTCTCTGGATGTGTCTGTCTTTCCACTTTCAGGGATGCCTAGAGCAAATACGCTCCTGCTGTTGAGTGTTTTAAGTGGGATGAAACCAGGATTAAGTTCTAGAGGAAGCCCCTAAGTGTTAAATTTTTGAAGAGTAATAATGATTCCTGTCATAACTGAATGGAACTGCCGTGAGAGCCGTTGTAGGGATCTGGGCAAACTTTGATGAAACTAAATATATTAATGAATGATCCACAAAAGAAATAATAATAAACCCGAATAAAGCCAAAACCCATTAAGAAAAACTGCTTCAGGGGAAACTAAGCTTGTGGAGCAGTACATAGTGCTGAGGACAGGGCTTGGTAAACTGGAACCATTTGAAAGAAATGCACTGTGGCATAACCACATGCAGTTAGACACTGATGATGTTATGATGTAAAGTGATAGCTCCATTCCATGGTACTTTAACCTGGAAAGGATGAATTATGAACAATGATTTTTGGGATCATACTGGACAAACACTTCATTGTGGTCTTCTGCTGTAATGCAGTGGCAAAAAAACCCACAACAATTTAGTCCTTTGTGGTGTGAAAGAGTAGAAGATGAAGCATTATTGGAAAAGAGAAGCTAATCTATCCATAATAGTAATATTATGGATAGTTTACATACAGTTCCACTGTATGTATTCAAAAAGAATCTTGGGAAAAAAACCCCAAAACAACAAAGCAGAAAACTGCGGAAAAGACTAAAGAAGGATTAATGGGATGGAGAAAAAAGTTTTCGGGATAGAGGTTTAGTAGCCTTGCCTTACCTAAAGTAGCATGAAATGTTTCCTATTGGAGTGTTTTAGTGTAAAATACCAGCTGCTAAGTAGTTGTTGAGAAAGTATAAAGACCCTGAACCAGAACAACTTTAGTAACAGCTGGATGTGAGATCTTCATCTCTTGATGTCTGCAAATCAAGAGTTGAAACCTTTCTGGAAGTGATTGGATGAATCAAACATGAACTACTGGACTCAAGAAGAGGTTAATAAGTTGAAATTTCTTGCTGTGGATAATAAAAAAGAAAGACTCAGTGATTGAGCCTTTAAGACCTTCTGGTCTTAAACTGATTTCATAGAATCATAAGCACTCAAATTCTTTTATTTTCAGTCTGAGAGATCTGTGACCTTTACTCAGTACAGTCTGAATTGTGTTGTGTATTCTTTTTATACCTTAAATTTGCATGTTTTTTCAAACTGCCCACTGACTTAGAACATTGAATCTGTTTCTTTTTAACTGTATTTATTAAGATTTATTAAAAATTCTTGCTAATCATGATGATGTAAAAATATGACACTGCTAGCATGCATTCTCTCAGAGCTTTTTTTAGAAGAAGGGTGTAAATAGAGAAACATTTTCTAACTATCTGTATCTGTTTCTCATTGTCATTCCCTGGTCTACATTTGTAAAGGTTGTGTTTTTGATTAATGCTACAGGGAATACCACCACTGTGTGTCTGCTTGATAGAAGAACATGAAGATCATATTAAGGCAGCAGCTGCTTGGGCCTTGGGACAGATTGGAAGACATACTGCTGAGCATGCACGTCATGTTGCAGTAGCAAACGTGCTGCCCACACTGCTCGATATCTATGTGGACACACGCAGCTCAGAAGATCTTAAAATGAAAGCAAGTATATTTGTAGTATTTGCAGTATGGTATATTAATTGTAATCAAGAGGTTTAGGTGCTGAAAAACTACTAAATTATATGTGTTTTTATTGATGCTCACCAAGTCACAGCTTTCCTGGGTGCAGGATGTCTGAAGACTGTCATTTATTAGGGGACTGGCTGGTCCTAATGCATGTGCATATGGTGTATACCAAATCATATGCTACAGCCACCGCAGTCTAATCCCTTATTTTTTTCCCAGTTTAGATGAGAGTTGCATAGACCCATAAATGCTATAATTTCTTGTGACTCCTTTCTAATTATCTACTTCTTTTTTTGCAAGTATAAGCTCTTGTAGAAAATATTATAGTCCTTGTAGTAATTTTGCTTGCGTTTTTATTATTACAGTAAAACTGTAACAGCTAATCAAGGCTCTGCTCTTTAAAACATACAACTGCCCATGTTTAGGGCCTTTCCTTGTGTGGGAGCTAGTAGAGTTGTAGTTTAGTAGAGCGTGCTTTTGAGCAGCAGTAAGTGAACCAGCTGAAGAGTATAATAGGACGGGATATGATCTCCCACGTTGCACTATGCTTCTGCACATTCCACTAAAGTACCTCATTCCAGATCTGTAAAGTAACTTTTATATAGTAATTTCTAGTGGTCCCAAAAATACTGAAGCCAAATTAACTGTACCTGTAATCTTGCTCAAGAAGGTCACTACTGCTTGTATCAATCAACACTGAGTTTGTTTTCAGAAGTATGCACCAATGCACAATTGTTTCACTCTCTCTTTTCCCCCCTGCCTGGACAGTATTGCACTTTGCTATCCCAGACCAGCAGCCTCTCCTAGTAAGCCACTTCTAAAATACAATCTTTAAAAGTGTGTTTTGATTTAACTTTCTTATTATATTAGAGTACTTCAATTTACCTAAAGGGTTTACTCCAGCTTTCATTATAGTCAAAGAAAGATTGCCATTGCTTTGACTGTAGATAACATAATAAGAATATGATGCACTGTAGGTTTTGAGGTTTAATAAATCTAAGTAGAAAATTGATTCTTCATTAAGTGACCTGATAGATATCATAGTTTCTATTCAGAAATTGCTCATTGAAAATTCTGATCAATTTGCTGTTTTGATCAGACTTCAGTGATATATACAGATTCTTGTTGTTTTCATTGATGTTTTACTAGAGAAATTTTATTTTGCATTGCAATAGACTAAGAAAGCCTTAAAGAACATTCTTCAGAAATGCACATATCTTCCAGCACTTGAACCATTGCTTCATGAGGCCCCTCCCAATATTATGAAGCATATTATTGGGCAGTTTAGTAAGGTAAGAAAAGGCTCTGCTTGGTGAGTAATTTGTTAATTGTTTCCCATTTAGCAAGGAAGCTATCTTTCCAAAGAAGAAGGTGTTATTGTTTTCTCAGGATCTTCAAGCATCCCCTTCAAAAGCAGTTTGGATCCTGTTCTTTTGTCTGATACAGCTGGATATTGTTTCATTTGGAATCTGCCATAATTCACCCTAAGACTGGGAAAATAGTTTCTTATAAGCAAGGTGTTTTTTTCTTCCTTGCCTCTTGAGATTAAGTGGAATATTAACTCACGTGCAAATATTTTCGCTGAGCCAATGTATCACATAAATCCCAGTCACATCTGTTTTAGATAAAGTATAAGCTGTCTGTACAGGAGTGAGTTAAGTCAGGTATTTTACAATAATATAAGGACTTCACTCCTTTATCCTGATTAATTTTCAGCCTCAAATAAGTGTAAAAATTCCAAATCTTTTCTCATCCCTCTCAAAATTTTGAAAATTAATTGTTAATTACATTGTTGATTTGAACACAGAATGTAAAAGTGATACAATTTAATCAAAATATTTAAAATTTGTAAGTAATTGCTAACTAATTGGGAGATTTGTAATGTCTGTCATGTTCAGCGTGTGTTGGGAATCCTGTTCAACTGTGGACTATGTTTTGTGCAATACTCTGCAGTGTAACCTGTTAGCAGGGTGTACCAAGCTCCGTTGGTGAGATGTTCTTTGAGGAAATGGCCAAGTTAAACACTCTTGATACTCAGTTCTGATTAGGACAGATCTGGAAGCCCTGCTGTTGGTAGTGCAGATTCCTGATTACATTGCTGCAGTTTAATTTGTCCTGCCTTCTTGCTAATTCTTGTCAAAGAGTGGAGATTTGCACAGAATCCAGTCTCTTTTGCTTCTCCATGCTGACTGGAGCTATTAATGAGGCAAGTGCCTAGCAATTGGTTATCCAGTGTATATTTGAACACTGCTTGCTATTGAAATAGCTTTGTGCCCTTCATATCAGCTGATATTTTGTTTTGTTTCATTTTTCTCCTTTGCCTATACATTATTAAACTATACTTGTCTGGCATTTGCTCTTCCGAAGTATACTTTTAAAATTAAGTTCTCTGTAGTAAAAGCATTTTTCTTTCCTGTACCATAGCTTGGGAATTGCCTATTCTTAGAGCTGTGGTCTATTACTTCTGAGGGCTTATTTATAGCACAGTAAAAGCCTTATTTCCAAGCTGTGCTTCAAAATGGGGTGCTATTTGTTTTTTGTGCTGGACTGTGCATTTTAGCATTAGCATTTTCAGGGTTTGTGCAATTCTGTGCTGTCTCAGGTTGGACTGGGGGAAGGGACTCTGTCTCAAAGGTGGTCTCTCTCTTTAGGGCCCCTTCCAAGAGAGTTTTCTGCTGTCTTATCCAGCCTGGAAGTCACAGTGTGGAGGAGGAAGGCAGGGAAAGGGCCATATCCTGTCTCCTTGCTAGTTCCTCCTTGGCAGTTCTTGTTGTGGGAGATATGTGAAAACAGACGTCTGTTCAGTTCCCACAACGAAAAGATCACAGTTGCTCCTGACACTTCTGTGGAGCACATAATAGAGAAGTCTCTGTGCTCTCCTGCTTTTTCTTTACCTGTCTATTGATTTTGTACAGCCCAGAGGGACCACAGAAATGAAGGTTGTTTGCCTGTATTCATGGAAGAAATCTTGTTCTTTTTCTTCATCCTTTTAGGCACTCCCTTCCTCATTTGAGGCTCTTGTTTTACACTGGAATACAGTCACAATTATGGCTTAATGTCTGACCGGTGTGGAAGCTTACAAAATGCTTTTGCCCTCATAATCTGTAACTCTCAGAGTTGGTTTTAAACACATCTGGTTTTGCTGTAGATGCAGCTGACATCTTGCATTATCCTTCTGTCTTTTTCTCTCTCTCTCCCTCTTTTTTTTTTTTTTTTAATAATATTGCAGCCCTTTGGGCCTATGGACTACATGCTGTCATTCTCCCTCGCCTGGCCCAGCCCCCACCTCCCTCCCTTCATCCCTCCCTCTCTCCCTCCCTCCAGTCCTCTGGACAGAGCTGCATATTGGCATCACTCAGGGAGCACAGAATGTTATTGTCTGATCATTTCTGCTTCTCATCCCTTTTGGCTGCAGAAACTTCACATTTTTGCTTTGTGTGTGTGTTTGTAAAAGGCTTCCATGGCTACACAGTGTGTTAAAGGATTTTAATATCTAGGAATTTAATAGTAGCATGTAATGCTTCAAGGCTGTATTGTTCACTTGCAACAATTCTCAGTATTGTTTTCATACACTAATCTATACTAGATCATTATAATGATATAAAATTCAGCTCTACAATTAAACTGTGGGAATTGACATAAAAGACCTGAATAACTTGGTTTAAGTGGAACAGATGCTGTTGTTATTCCATGTTAGTGTTCTGTTTTTATTATCTATTTATTCTCCACAATCTTATTGTCTCTGTAGGAATAATACAAGAAATATTATTTATATAAGGATAAATATTAAATTCATTATTTTATATATGTTATGTATTAAAGAACGTGTTAAATTATATTGTAATCATAAAGGGCTGGTTTATGGGTTTTTTCCCTATACAACGGGGTGTTATAATACAGTAGTCATTACAGATTTTGTTTCTCTGATTTTCCATTTTATTTGTCCTCTGAATTAAAAACAAATAAGCAATATTTGAGCCTAGTGGCATACAGATTCATTCAAAAGAATTTTTCTTTAATGTACTATTCTGTGTGTAGGTGTTACCACATGACAGTAAAGCACGTCGTCTCTTTGTAACAACTGGTGGACTTAAAAAGGTTCAGGAAATAAAAGCAGAACCTGGGTCACTTCTTCGGGAATATATCAACACTATTAACAATTGCTATCCAGAGGAAATAGTAAGGTAGGGAAAATGAAATTTAAAGAATTCATCCTTATAACATTGTTAGATGTTTTTCACAGGAACAACACAAAGAAAGGATTTAAAATAGTAATTTAACTCCCATGTGAATTTTGGTTTTAGTAAAACCAAAGCATAGCATTTGGTTAATTGCCCCAGCGGTAACACAACCTCTGGACACATACATTAGAACACTTTCTCTTTTTGTATTTGGAATCAAATTTCTTTGTCTGTAGACAAAGCCCAAATAATCAGGCTCTTGCAGGAAAGTGTGAAGAGAAGTCAGTCCTGCACTGCCCAGATGGACTCTGAGTCTTCAGTACAACCACTGATATTTATGAATGTCTGTGGGAAATTTAGTTTATTTTGGTAATTTATTTGTGGATTACTTAGGCTTCAAAATACAGGTATTGGTGAATCTTTGGTTGCATCCTTGACTTTCCTAATAATGTGTCTGAACTAGTGTATTCAGAGGCTCCTTTGACACTTCCTCTGATGTACAGAGGGTCCAGAGGCTCTCCTGCACAGTTGGTCTGCCCACAGCTGCCCTTCCTCCCTGAGCCTCATCATGAGGCTTAAGTGTTATATAAAAGGACCATACACCAGCTGTCTGCACCAAGTTGAACTTTGCCCTTAATGAATACAGAAACACTATTAAATAGCTTACAGTCAAAATGTCACCATCCTAAATTGTAATAATGAGAGAAATGCCCTTCTAGATTCTAGATATCCATTTACCAGTGCTTCACTCCATCAACACATCAGAGGGGTGTTGTACTCATGTACTCCCTCTACAGGCTCTGAAAATCTGCATCATCAATTTTAATTATAGCAGCAGAGTTCTTCAGCTAATAGTAGTTACAAACTAAGTCGCACAAAATGAAGCCCTGTTTGTCTCCACAAAGAAAAGCCAGTGGCTGTCAAATGGGTAGAAGCAAAGCCATAAAGAAATTTTATTCTGCAGCTAGTGCTTCAGAGGGAAAGAGGACATTTGCTTATGCTTTTCTGGATATTAGTACTGTTTCTTTGTTATAGCTATTTTTTCACCCCTGTAAATGAAAAAAGGTTACTCATCTAGCCTGGGATGTAATAAAGAAAAAGGCTCCTTCGAGCATCTCCTGCTTGCCTGTCTGTGCTACTGCCTGATGTTGGTTGTGCTGCCTGAGGCACAGCAGCTGTGATAGAATCCAGCTCTAGGTTTGTCCTGGAGACCTGTTATTTTAGGCTGTTTGCAGACTGAATACAGTAATGCACTGGAAAATTAGCTTTACAATCAGAGAAGTAATATGAGGTTTAAAAAAAGTTGAATTATGCAGAAATTATCTAGAAAATGAAAATCAACAAGATAAATGGATCTTCCTTTAAGGGAAAGCATTGGGGATTTTTTTTGAGTATATTTTAGGCCTACATTACATGGAGGTATGTTCTTCTCTCTTTATAGTTGAAGCTTTCAGGGCTCAGAAGTGGCAATTTACATGCCTGCAAAGCAAGAAATATACTGAGATGTATTTTTTAGAATAATACAGTATTAAATTTCAGATATCCTTAACCTGTAAAACAAGAACTAAATACAGCTTTGATGCTTGCATATTGGATGCATGTAGTTGGTCCATTGTGGAAAACCAGTTGAATAACAGCAGGGCAGTAATGGCACTGTAGAGTCCTGCTCTAATTAAAACTTCTGGATAATGTCCATCGTTGAGTGGTATTAGAGAGAGAAGGTCACTGTGACAAGTTTTTTTGTTCCAGAATCAGTGTCCCTCACATGGATGTAGACTGCACGTGAGTTTTGGGGTGTGTGCTTATGTCTGACAAACAGCAGCAAACTATTGTCATTTGGCAGCACACAGTTCTGTGTAAACTCATGCTTTTTTATTAAAGGCCATAATTTCAAAAGAAGCCAACATCTCCGTTTCTTAGTAAAGACAATGCTTATGGCAGCTGAAGCTGAACCTGTCTAAAATGTTGCTACTTACCTATGTACCCTAAAAGAAACTAAATATATTTTTTAAAACCTGACTTCCAAGTATAAATGATAATGTAAGTTGAAAAGCAGGTTGTTAAAACATTGTAGGAGAGTAACTGCAGAATTCCTTGACTGGTGTTTAATGGTAGGATTTTTTCCTCATCAGTAGAAATATGCATAGTGTTTCATTACTTTGCACAGAACGTGCCTTGTAGTCTAACATACAGACAAAATGTTTCTCTTTCAGGTATTATTCCCCTGGATATTCTGAGATACTTCTGGAAAGGGTGGAAAATTACCAACCAGTTTTATAAACTTCAGTGTTTTATTAGAGCTGCATTTCACATTTATGCCTTTATGACTGTAATACAAATACAGCTGTTGAAAACCTTGCTTGATTCTCAAATCTCCTTCTACTGTTTGAACTACTTTGAACTACTGAAAGAGTTCAGCAATTCCAGCAGAATTAATTTTGTTCTTTATTAACTTGTTTGTTGCTAAGTTTTGGTTCCTTTTTGTTTTTCTTTAACGTTGCTACCAGATATTCCCACATTTATGAATGGCATTTCATGCAGGGGTGATGATTTATCACAGAAGCTTTTTTAGAATCAGTCATTTCCTTTTCCTTCCGCAAGAAAGGTTTCTTATCCCATTCAAACTTTAGCCTTCTCAGTACTATTACCATTTTCCCCTTTTGCCTTTGCATATTGTTTAAAGCTTCCCAAGCTTGATGAAGGGAAAAAAGCTGGCCCCTGTGCTTTTACTAATTATGGTATTCTTTCTGCACTGAGATATCTCCTACTGCTACCTTTGAGGAAGTAGTGTTGTGATTTTACATCTCCAAACATGCTAGTAGCAGCTCAGTAAAGAAATAATCAGATCTGAAGATTATACAAGAGCTGAATTCTGCATGATATGATAGTGTGGCAATCCTGGCCTGGTAGATAATAAATCTTCTGCAAAAGTCTTCCTAATTAAGGCAGGATTCACTGTGGAGGAAAGGAGCAATACACTGTTTGGCCTGTGCATTGTTGTTCCTCTTGAGAAGGACAGAGTGAACTCAGAACTTTTGTGGACACAAAGGGAAGGACCCTGGGAGCTTTGGTTCTGTGAGGGTCAGCAGCACATTTGTGTGTCTCAGAAGAGAGCAGATTTGCTTGGCTGCAGGAGCACTGTTAGCAAAGTTCTGAGCACATTCAGAGGAAATCTGAGCGCACTAAGGTCACATTGCTCGGAGTGGTAGGACTAAGGTGGCTTTAGGACTTGTCCTTCAAGAGCTGAAATAGCTGAAGAGTTGGGTTGAAACACATTTGGAACTTAAGTCTTGAAGCTGCATATCACATCGACATAGAGGTATGAGCTCTTTCCCATCTGTAGAACATCCTGAAACTATTTTTACCTTCTTGTGGAGAGTGAAAAGACTTGTACATTCTGCTTACTCCTCTGGTGTATCGCACAGCAAACAACCCTGTAGTCTTCCCTAATATGTAACTGTCATTTGCCATTTTTTGTTCTAATCATGTTTCTTTTTCTCATGTGCAGCAGTTTGGGGTGTGTGGCTTTTTTTTAACTTTTTTTTTCCCCCAAAGACTACTAAACAGTATTTCTGGAATGGGATATTGAAATACTGGCAGCCACAAGGAAAGACCATATTGGAAAACCTCCATAGGAGAGAAACTTGTCTACTTTCTTAAACATAACTGAACGGGTTTATAAAAGAAAAATAGTCTCATCTATTACTTGTAAAGTAGGAGCAAAGACTGATTGCAGTTGGAAATTATTTAGAGTGGCTTTTCTTTGCCAAATTCCGAATGACTATTTTTTTTTACATTCTTGTCAGCATATTTTTCAACAGTTCACAGAAACATTGGTGGGCTATCCTCTGTTAAAATTTATTTCTATAGAGGGCTGTGCTCCTGCTGTGAGGTACTTGGTGCTCTTAGACTGCTTTTCAGGAGGAGCAGGGGATGCACAGTACCTTACTATATGGAGACTGAGACAGAAACTGTTGGTGTCATGAATGTTATAGAATCCACACCAGCTGGGTTCTTTCCTTATCCCACAGCTAAATGAAAAGCCTTGGAACTGACTAGCTTCTACCAAATGCCTTTTTGGTTTTAGTGTTTATATTCTGACATTATTAATGCTAGGACACTAGTGGAAAAACTTTGAGACTCTTAACAAGATTGTTGTTAAGAATAATACTCAATAATTTTCTCATGTGCATTATGGATATTTAAAAATCAAGTCTTGTACAATCTCTGAAACAAAGTGCAAGGGAAGGGCTTCGAGACAGTCTCGAAGGATCTGAAGCCTCTGTTTTCCCTAACAGAGCAGAAGTGGTGCAGAGGGCTGTGTGCAGATGGGAGGCAGCAGAGGCATGGAGCTGTGTGTCCCCATAGCTGCCTCGTGTGCTCGGGAGCACACCCACCCCACACAATGCTAATGTATATGTTTTGTGCAGAGAGAGCAAAGAGGCTTCAGTCCCCTGACAAATGTGCTCCTGCTGTGTCACACTGTGCTACACTGTAAGGATTCCACAGGGTTAAATTTCAATGCCTAAACAATTTGTTCACAGTCTTTTCACAGTCTTTTTCTGATTCCTGACAAAGGAAATGATTGCACAAGGCAAACCTTCAAAGCGATCTGATTGTGTAGAGCACAATCTAAATCAGACCTAGCATAAATACATCTTTACATCAGCTGGGCAGCTCTGGCCTAGGCCAGTGGCTATTTGGCCTCTTGTTGCAGGACTCCTGGACGATGCCACGTCCCATTAGGCTGTGTCAGTGCAAAGTCCTCTCCCACATAGTTTGAGACCCCTGCAGTTGTTCTTTGCTGGCACACTGCTTCCCTGCCTTGCAGAAACACCTTGTGGCTGGAGGCTTCCCTGGAGGTACATGTCTGCACAAGACAGATCTAGCCCTTTACAGCAGAGTTGTTGCTAATTTGTATTTTACTAATGTAACTATGGCAAGAGTTGCTTTTTTCCTGTAGTGTTTCGCAAGGTGTTTCTGCAGTGTTTCTATTCCGTCATCTCATTTGGTTTAAGTCATCTTCTAAAACTATATTAATGTTTGTAATAGCTACTCTGGCAGGCTTCAAGTGTGTATCATTTGTCTCAATTTCGTATAATAAAACGTAGATTTGCATTTTAATTCGTTCAAATGCTGTTTTCATGCGAGTGTGTGACTGTGGTGCGAGAGAAGATGAACAACAGGCTCATTTTGCAGCTTGGGCCTTACACTGCCTTTGGATGTTTGTCTCAGTTTACCAGTCAATGGTGCCTACTTCGGAGCTTAGGAGGTACAGGCATTTCAAGTAAGAGTCCCTCTCACAGAGGTGGCTTATTAAGACACACAAAGAAAATTAAGCCAGTGCTTTGGCAGAAATAAATGTAAGCCCTTAAATCATTTTGCCTGTTCCTTTGACTGCAGCATTGGGACTTTTCAGCTCAGGCGTCTAAAGATCTTCTCTGGGGGCCCGAGCCATGAATTTTGTCTGCATTAGTACAGTTATTATTACATCTACAGATGTAAACCAGGGCCTTGAAAGAACATGTGGATGTGTAGAACTTTTACCATATTTCATTCAGCGGATGGATTAACTGGCCTACAAAAGCTCCATTCTTTATCTGAATGACTGGAAACCTAGAGGATCTGAAAAGGGGAAATTCAAGGAGCTCAACTCTTGTGCATATAATATGTTCTTCATGTCCAGAGGGATTTACCAAGGGATTGCTTTGTCTCATCTGAAGTGATCAATCTGCTGGAGATCTGCATCTTAACAAACAAATGAAGAAAATGTTGAAGGAGTTGAATGGAACTGGTGGAGGAAATGAATCTCATTTTGTGAAGTAAAGCATAAAGTTACTGTAATTAGGAAGTGGATGGAGTGTGAGTAGATCTTCAAGTGTTCTTGATTTGGTCTAGGGGGTTGTGAATTAGCTTGGCTGAAGGGGAGTTTTAGGCATGGAAAATGCCATGGGATGCTTTCAGCTTTGTTATAAATTGGAGTCCTCTGATTTCTGGGTATGTAGGGGTGGCAGACAATTGTCTCGCCATGTGAGGAATCTATGAAAGCATGCTTGCCTCAATCTCTTCCTTAATGGCTGCTGGGTTTCCAGTATCTTGGTTGTTGGAATTTTAGATCTCCCTTTGTGACCGGCAGGGGAAAGGAAATATGGAGTGGGACTGGGTTGCAAAGCCAGTGGTTCCACTTCTTGCACTGACATAGGATTGCTTTTATGGTCTTGGATAATTATTACAAATCCCTATGATTCATCATCTTCATCTGTGAAGTATCTGTTCTTCTCCTTTGTTAACTTAGAGAAGTGCTGGGAAAATTAAATTCATATGAGAGATTAATGCAGCAGAACTTAAGTTCTTTATAACTAATACCATATTCAGAAAGAAATATTGTTCAAGAACCTATAAAAATTTACCTAGGAAATCTTGGAGATGCTGATTTTAGAACTGGAGTTGAACTAAAAGTCAGTGGATTTTGCGGGTTTCCTCATCTGACACAATTTAAAGGGATTATGGAGAAAGAGGAAATTATTATATCTTGTGACTATACTAAAACGATGTTATTTTTGTATAATACTTAACTGATAATGTTGATACTACTATGCTTTATTCTGCAGCCAGCTCTGTAATTTAGCTAGTGAAAATACTAATTCCATTATTACCACTGTACTGTATTTCTAGATATGGCACAAAAGACTGAGTTAGAAAATACATATAAGCGATACTAAGGCACCTTTTGAGGATGAGAAGGCCTTTTAAACCAGAAAATGGTTTTGTGCTGCCTTTCACGAGAAGTTACTCCTTCTTGGGTTAAACACATTTCATGGCTGTGTCCCTCCCGCCTGGAGAGCGGATCATGAGGCTCTGGGTGCTCGGCGAGGTGCTGAGGGACTGGGAGCTGCTGTCCATAGCAGAAACCGGTTGTGTTCACTCTCATGCATCAGCAAGCCGTGGAGAGGAACAATGCAAGGGTACTAATGTCATCAGTTTAGCGTATTTCCACGGAGATTTTGAGGGCTTGCTTTTTCTTAATAATTATATGCTTGTTCCTACTTCTGGACTGTGTTAAAGTACAGGTACCCAGATTAACATTAGGTGTTCTGTGTTTTATTCCTTTTGTAACAAAAATTACATTTCAAGAGGTGAGAAAAGTATGTTAGTGTATTTCTTTAAAACAAAGCTTTTGATTGCTTTTTTGTGTCAAAATTAATAGCAAAACTCTTCATAATCTTGTGACAAGATCTGTGCCCCTTGCTCTCAAGGAAGTTATGTCCTCACTGATGCAGACCAGTGATGTGTTTTATCCCTGTTGTCCTATTTATAATTAGATCTGATGCCCTCTGTACACATTCACCTTTCAATATTAGGTCAGTGTTAAAGCCATTATCGATGTAAAAGGTTGGATTACTACCAGGATCCAGCCTTTGTTGCCCCACAGTGCTATAAATTATATTACAATCTATTGTTAAAAATTAATAATATGCAACATAGAGGTGTGATGGAATCATGTTAATGAGAACACTGAAGCTTCATTGACTTGCAATATCATTAGAGCTCTGAGACAGGTTTATAGCCTTGTGCGAAGTATATTTGTGTTGGTTTAGACACAGTATTTATTTGGTCACACCCAGCCAAATGTTTCCTTACTAAATTAAAATAAATGCTGGTTAGTTCAATGAACTACAAAGATATATAGTGTAATTTCAGGTTCTCAAGTCACAGAAAATAAGCCCCAACAATGGAAATCAGCAGAGAATCAAAAATGATGGATATACTAGAGTGAATATGAACAAAGAGGGAAGGGAGTTCACTGGGTTGGGTGCAGTTAATATTTTGTGACTCAAGTAATGTATAAAATTTGGAAAGAACAGCTCCCATTTGTAGTCTGCCCTGGTCTTTATGTAACCCCTCCCTGTATACACATATGTACACACTCACAGGCGTAGTCAACCAAAATGTAATCAAAATTATTTCTGTCTGCCTTCACAAGACTCCCTCTGTAAAGCATCTGAAGGGGCTGGTGGAGAGCAGGTCACGGGCAGCTCCTCTGCTCACTAATGCCAGCTTTGTGGTACTAATTTCCACCAAGGCCAGCAGCACACATCTGATTTCCATTGCAGTGAGACTCAGGAACTAGATCTGCATCACCTGTGCTCTGAACAGCTCTGCTTTTTGCTGGAAACAAAGCAGAAGCAAGAAAATTTCTTCCCTACTTTCTTTTCCAACAGTGCTTCAGATGAGGGAATGGTAGGAAAATCTTTCTAGGCTTGGGGAGTGGCTCACGCTCTGTGTTGGAAACATAATCTGCAGCCATGCAGAGCATGAGATAGAAAGGGAGGTTTGAAGAATCAGTAACATGCTGGTGTTGCAGCTCTTACCTGCTTTGGAAAATGGCTATTAAGGAAGCTTCAAGTTTCCCATCTCCTTTCAGGGTAAAACCTCCTTGCTGTAGCTGTCCCTGAGTTCAGTCATGGGGCTCTGGCTCCTGCTCTGGGGACAGGCAATTGCATCAGTGACACTGTGGCAGTGCCAGCCAAGTATTGGGTCGTGATTCCTACAGACATTTTTATTTTATGGAAATGGAAAGGAGAATAATTTAAGTGATTTATATGCAGTTTAACAATATGAAACTTTCTTGCTTTCAGTCACTCCAGAGCAAATCCTAGACCAGTTTATCTATGAAGGCTACAAGGTCTTCAAGCACACAAGAGACAGGGAAATTTGGCAGTGGAAGGCTGAAGAGGGTTCGAGGAGAGTGGGCCATGTGCCTGTGCTTGTATGCTGTCACAGCCAGAGCAGTGGAACTGGAATCCGTCCTTAATTTTCATGGATCAAGACTCCACCCTGCCTTGGAAAAGACAGAGTATATCCATACCCAGAGCATTTGCCTACAGGGCTGAGACATTACAGATTCCTCTCCCTGCCTTCATCCCATGTCCACTTGGCATCAGTGCACCAACCTTACCTGGCTGGCTCTGACACAGTGAGGACTTCCACCTCCTCAGGATGTCCCAGGGGTGATGTTCATAATGCTTTGAAGTTGAAAACTGCTATGAGTGCTAAGTGTTGTTACTGTTCACCAGTGCCATCAATGTGTAGCTGACCATAACTCATTTTCCTGTGATAATTCCCTTGGTTACACTGAAGAAAATGAGCTGTTGTGATGACAATGTTTTAAGAAGCTGCCATTTCAGAAGCTATAGCTGTGCCTGTGAAAAATGACCCTGACCGACAGCAAGAGCAGAAACTTGGCATTCTCTCTGAGGTGTGGAGCTCCAGTTTGGACCATCTTCCCTTATTTTTGTATTTTTTGAATATCAGACATGATCTACTAGTAACAAAATCCGTTAAAATTTTTGTTAAGGACTCAAATTATCATGAGGTCGGGAATCACTACTTTAGGCCTAGCCCTTCCCCTCCTAAGTGTTTTTTTAAATCCAGATTTGTGTTTATTCAAATGTAGTCATGCAATGCAAATGTTTGGTAAAATTGCCATTTAATTTACAATAGAAGACTGCTTTAGCAGCTGTTTTATAGCAGTTTAACTACTCTGACCTCAATGAGTGTTCTTAAGAGATTGAAAAGTAATTGAAAATGTAAAGTCCAGGAGCATCCTTTTTTTTTTTTAAACATCTTTCAAATGGCTTATAAACAATTTGAATTCCTCTGCAGAATTCAGATCAGAGAGGAAAGAATGTCAGTGTACTGGGAATTGTTCTCTGACCACCTGAGAAGAATGAGTTTTTCATCCTCTTGAACATCATCTGGTGTTATAATAAAACATGCTCTCAGCTGGATTCCTTCTGTGTGAAAATAGACAGAGCTACATCATTGCACACCTAAAGGAAGGGCGCAGAACTACAAAAGCAATCTAAAATCTGGATTTTTCCTTCTCCGAGGCCACAAGGAATTTTCTGTAACCTCAATGAATATTATTTGAGTCTTGAAAGAAGGATATACCTCTCCCTTCCCCTTAATGTGAGCAGTCCAAATGCAGAGCTAGACATCTTTTATACAGAGTTAAGTCACCTCTCAGGATCATAGTGTGAAAACCCCTAAGCAATAGCTATTGAAGAAACTGGAGAAATCCACAAAACTAAAAGGAAATTTGTGAAAATCCACAAGTAAGTTAGTAAAACTTCAGCTGAACGTTCATTCCAATCTGTAGCAGATGAATGAAATGTGGTGCTAGTGGTGTTGGAATCCTGTGGTGATAGACACATGAAGAATAGATAAAAGATGGTTGTTAGTTAGCTAATGGTGCAGACAGGCCATCCTGTCTGGAGAGCTGGTCCTGAAAACCCTCAGCCAGGCAAAAGCTTTTGTTGATCTGAGGGTGACTGTGCACTGGCGGAAGGTTCCAGGCTGGGGCATATGGCAGTCAGATGACAGTGGTGCAGCTCCCATGACGTGCTCTGGACTGGTGGGATGGTTAGATGACAAAAATGCAACTTCACACAAGTGCGGTGTAATTTGAAGCTGTTCTGCAGGGAAACCGTAGGCAGCAAGTACAATTTCTAAGCCTGATATAAATTCCATCCTGTTTAACTGCCACCAAGTCTACTGCTGCAGATGAGCAAACCAAGTGAAAGAACAAAGCAATGGAGAGAACGGATCCAGCTTCATACTGCAATAGAAAAATTCTCCATTAGAAGAGCATTTGCCATAGCCCCAAAAGCACAGAACTCAGGTCTTTGCTGTCGTCTGTTGCCATATTGCTGTGCCCTAAGTGGGCAGCTGGTCCATTTGCTTCCTTCCTTTTCTCCTGCTGAGCAAAATAGTGGTTCAGTCACTGTCTTCTCGACTTCCCTTACCTCTTCTCTGTCTCTTCCCCCCCCCCCCTTTTATTTCTTTAACTGAAATTCACTAATGCACGTCTCCGACATTATTTTTTTCTGTGGGACAAATGCAAGACTCTCTACTTTAGCTCCGTCCAATGTTTTTCCAGTCCTCACGTACTCCCTCTGTTCCTTGATTCCAAGTCATGATGCACTTAAATAATTTGTCCCCTGGTTTTGTTTATTTGGCTAATTACTCTTCACATCTCTTTCAGCCCTTCTGAATTACCACTCCACACATTGCTTGTCATAGTTCACACTCCTTTTGTTTGACTTTGCTTTATCCAAGTGTTATTTACTGAGTGTTGGCAGAATTGTTACATCATCTCACAAACAGCTGGTTTTTTGCTGTGACAATAGGCTGATGTATGCTCCAGAGTGAACACACAGCCTGCTTATTAAATACTTACAGTGTCGTGACAAGCACAACCAAGTTTTAAAATACTTTAAAAAAAATTAAGATGGAGATTCAAAATATTAAATAATTGAAAAGAAACATTCCCAAACTGAGGAGCAAGCATGCTTGAGATGAGACACACAGTATCAGCTGTCGGGCAAATCTCAAAAAGATCCCTTGCAGTAAAAGACTTTGAGAGAAAACCACCGTGGGCCCCATGATGTCCTGTGCATAGGCAATGCAGCGTGTGGATGCCTGCAGTTTCTACTGGGTTGTGTCTGAGTAAAGAAATCATGGAGCAAATGCAGTTCTACTTACCCAGCAAGAGAGGATGTTCCTATTTTACAGAATTGATTTATTTCTTCAAATAAACTTTTATCATACAACTACGTCACGATCACACTGAGAGGATATTTTAATGACTGCCTTGGTTTAAAGCTGTGTGGAGTACACTGCTGCTTTCATCCTTCTCTCTCCTCTCTGTATCTTTCTTCCACCTTTCCATTACTTTTCCCTATTAATGTTCGATGCACGCTCTAAGGTATGTCTGTCGGTGGGTATTACTTTCACCAGCCTTTCCTTGCAGTAGTGTGTCTATAAATGGCAGACAGCATCATTCCTAATTACATGTTGCCCCCAGATGCTCCAAGGGTGATGCTGATGGATTGCTGTGTGGGTGGTGTTGAAGGGGCTGGGGGAGGGGAGCTGGGATGCAGCTCCTCTGAGTGGTAGAAGAGGTCTCTCTTCGGGCTGGGCTCATCAGTCCTCCCTCGGTAAAGTGAGCTCAAGGATCTCCGAAATCATGGAACTGGGCATTGGAAAAGGGGACGCAATACAGGGAAGGGTTCAGAGTATAGCCCAAACAACGGGGGAAGCGGGAGGAGCTGGGAGAGACAGAGAATTCATCCGTTACCTATCCGTGCAGGAGGCACACAGCACGGAGGGCTGACAGGGTTCACATACTGCTACATCTTGCTGCCCTGATCTCGCTTTCCTAGCCCCGGTTCCGCGCCGGGCGCGGGGCTCAGCGCGCAGCCGGAGCGCGGCTGCCCCGCCGCCGCGGGGGCTCGGCTCCTTTCCTTAGAAGTGTTTCGGACAGGGACCTGCTCCGTGGGGGTCAGAGATCCCTGGCGTGGTAGAAGGCAGACTGGGCTTTGGAACTGAATCAGGCCGAGTTTGTCTGCCAAAAGTGTGGCTACGGAACTGGTTGAGCCACTGACTCCTAGCAGCTCCGCGGCCGGGCTGTGGAGGAACAGGCAGAGCCCCGGCAGCCTCTGCTCACGAAAAGCACCGCCCTTCCCCGGCCCAGGGACGGGCATTCTTGCACCGGCAGGCTGAAGAGGAAAAATGGGGTGGTGAGTGATCCTGGACTTTAAAAGGATGCTCACCAAACCCCAGAGAAATCCAGAGAACGGTGAAGAGCTGAAAGCCGGAATCTCCAGTCAAGTGTTTGTCAGTTTTGAACAGACCTTTACTCTGCAATGTCTGATAATGGGGAAGGAGGAAGTGAGAGAATGCACGTGTGCGAAAGCACATCTGCAGGATCTGATTCCTCCTCTCTTTAGCTGTTCTGTGGTCCTCGAAGGGGTTTATATTTAGTGTGCTTGGCAGGTCAGCCTGCCAGCTGGGCAGCTACGAGCAGGATGTGGATGGAATAGGCAGTACTCTGGGGACAGAAGCAATTGGACTCCATGGGTTTTTACATCTCAGGCTTAGTGCCAGGCTGGGAATTTGCTCCATCACAGTGTGCACTGAAACTGGAAAGTGTCTTGGGATGGTGTGCAGGAGCACATTTAAGAATGTAAGGCATCAACTGCTGCATCAGACCAGTGGTCCATCCAGCCTTGAGTCTGACAATGCTGCCTACAGAGAGCAGATGAGCCTGTCCTCTCTGCACTCCCCCAGCATCGCCAGTGGCTGGGTTTGGATGTTAGAGCTCATCACTGCCTAACCCTTCTAGTGTCTGCTTATAGAGCCATTGCCAATTCACTCAATTTTATGAAGTCCTTCTAGAGTTACTTGCCTGAAAGAACTTTGTGACAAACTTAAGGACTTCATTGTACCCTCTCCTGTTCGGGTATTCACTGAAAATGTTGGGTAAAGCCAGTCCCACCATCAGTCCCACAATGTGGAGATCTTGCTGATGCCTGTTTTCCACTCTGAAATGTGGCTGTTACGCCTTATCTTTTGCTTCATGTCCTGCCTCCAATTTTCTATCTGTAGAGTTTTCCCATCATGCGGTGAGTTAGTTTCTCTGATAAGCTTTAGTATAGAACCTAATCAAAAGTTTTTTCAAAATTGGACAGTTCTGTGTCTGCTGCACCCACTCTCTGTCTTTCCTGGTGCACTCTGGGGGCTGTGGTGGGTTGATGAGGCAGGGTTTCTCTCTGCAGAAGCCACACTGCCTTGTTCCCAAGAGACCGTGTTTATCCTTGTCTACTTTAATTTTTTTGACCCTACTGCCATTAGGAAGGATGGATGGCAAACTTCCTGGTCTGCAATTCCCAGGGCCCCTTCTGAAGTCCTTTTTGTGGCTGTGAGTTGCAATGGCAGGTTGCCAGCCCACTGACAGCCTGGGCTACCCTTCTCATCCCATGCAGCCTGAGACTGAGGGGTGTGGATGAATGGTAGTCAGGGACAAAGTGGAGCTTTACTCAGGAGTGGAAACCACCATCCAGAGAAGTGTCAGTAACACATTTATTTTAACTTCAAAAAACATTTGCTCAACTTCTGAAGGGAGTACTTAGGTACCAGTTATTTTTCCCCCTCTTCCCTCCAGAGGGACAAGGCATTTTACATGGCTCCTCGTACAGTGGTCAGCAAAATACAGAGATGTGTAGAGATTAGGTGCTAATACAACTTCTGTCATGGGTCTCATACCTGCTATTGATATATAATTGGTACTTGGTGGGATATTCCCTACAGTGTGACAGAAATATCTGCATTGGCAATGTACTGGAGTGAAGGGGGAAGGGAGAGACTATACTCTCAATTCGCATAGATCAGGATTTAACAGAAGGCATGAGCACAAAACTGAATAACATAGTTAATACAGACCCTTCAGGCTACAGAAACACTGCAATGAAAAGTTTTTGGCTCAGCTATTAAAGCAGGTGTCTTACATGACACCTGATGAGGGACAAATGCTGTTATGAAGCCTCTGAGACGATCCAGCTTGTGAAAGAGACTGTAAGGCAGCAAAGAATTTTCTTGTGCCTGCTCACAGGCAATGCAGTTTTGTAGGTATTGCTCTTTACTGATCATCACCAAATCAGGAAAAAAATTAAAATACAAAAGCAAAAAAGAAATAGCAAACAGTAAATAAAAACACAGGAGGCAGCAGTAAAACATCAATTTTTTGTTGTCCTCGATGTGACTGCCAAGGAGCTTTGTTCTGGGAAGAGAAAGTGCCACAGCAGGATGGGAATGCTTGCGTTGGATGAGTTGTCATATCTGTCATCATTATAAACATGGACAGATGATGATGATCTCTCCATTCTGTTTCTAGTTTTTCTTAGTCTCCAGAGATGCTCATCCAGCTGTTTTCACCAGAAAATTTATTCAGCTAATTTGTCCACTTTCCTTCCTTGTTTTCTTACAGTTCTTCTTTCCTCCGTCAAGCTGGTAACATCTTCTCTGTGCTCACTGCTGCTTTAAACTGTTCCTGGAGATGCTGACTACTTTCCCGTGCCTGGAGGTGTATTAGTCTTCCTCCTTCACTGCTTTTTCTGCACAACGTGGCATCCCATGCTGCTTGAGGAGGGGGCAAGGTGGGGGAAGAGATACAGGCAGTGACAGAGGCTCTTTAAGTGGGTCACTTCTCATAGATACAGGCTCCTTCCTCTCCTCTTACACACTCATCCCTTGGGTACTGACCCCACATTTATTTTCTAGCCTGCAGCAGCAGTGTGTCTAAACCCAGGCAGCTGATGGCACAGCTTGAGAGTTCAACTACTGCTGTAAGATCTTGAAGACAAGCAGGTTTCACAAGGCTGCAGCTTGAGGGAAAGTATTTCTAGAAGCCAGTTCCTCTCCAGAGTTTTCAGAGAAGATGTGTATGATCACTGATATTTTCCAGTCTTGCTTTTTGGTAACTAAATGAAGAAAGGTACTCTAAGTACCTTTCTTCTTCTTTTCCCCAAATGATAACTAGGATATAACAATCCTTCCTAGTTATGTAGCTCTCCTCACCCTGAGCTTGTCACAGCCTGTGTCTGAGGAGGACCACTTGGAATGAGATTTATGTGCATTTGGTATAATTTGAAACAGACTGAAACTTAATGTCAGGGCATTTCATGACATGCAGAGCCTTAAAATGATGATGGAAGTCATCTGGGGACCTGCATTGGCAGCGTACAGCCCTTCTCACTGGAGCTGTTCCTACCTGCTTACCACAGCCTGCAAAACAAACAACCACCCATGCAATCTCAGTGCAGGGAAAATGCCGTGGTGATGGATGATGTCCAGGTGTGACCTTTCACCTGTTATGGTAGCCAAAAATCTTCGTGGGAAGAGTGCATAATGGAAAATTATGGGATAATAAAATAAAAAAAGATCAGTCAGGTGTAGAATTCTGTTGTTAAAAAAAGTATTAACTATTTTTGAAATACCCAACCATCTGACAGACCAGGCCACACCTGAAAGGGCCACTGGTAAAGCCCCAGTTGGCTGAAGCAATTCAGTCCAAAGGGCAGCTGGCTGCTGGCAGGGTTCAGAGCATATCTTCAGTGAGCTGCTACAATGGATGCAGGAAACTGAGCACACAATCTATTATCAAATGCATGGTGGAAACTTGACATTTCAGCAATGTAATGTGCTTGTTTTTCCAGCAGAATGAGACTAATATGCTCCTTTTCTGTGCTTGATGCAGCGTCATTCACATCTGAGCAAAATAAATGGGGAAGAAGACAATTTTGGTATCTATTCTAGGCATTGCTAATTTTAGTGCCACTAAGGAGAGGGATTTTTTCCCTCTCCTTTTTCCTTTTTTTTTTTTTAAGAAAATATAACAAAGCACGTGACTCTTAGAATAAAATTAATTTTGAAGGGCAACATCTCTGCTGGTTCTTTGGTACTGACACCTTGATAGCTGCAGTACATCCCTTATGTTGTCTGGAATGAAAACCAGCCATCAAACTCTGACACAGCAGAGTTATGAAATCTTTCCAGCTTCTCTGAACCCCCAAAGCAAACCAGTGTTTGTGTAGCTGAAATAAATTGAGAATCACCATGAATGAAACCTTCCTAATTCAGTGCCATCAATACAAAAGATTACACCTCTAGTCTGTGTGCAAGAGGTTTTGAATCCCAATTTTTGAATCAGTCACCTGTCTCCCTTTTGCAGCTCCTCCTTCTACCATTGTGGTAGTTCTTAGAAAAACAGATCTGCATATAGAAGGAAAACGGTGGAGAAAGGCTTGTGCTTGGCCTAGCTTCTTTGAAATGCATTCAGACATATTTATTTCCCCTATGATATAGCTCCTATTATGTGCTTTGCATCTTTAAATGTGTGAAGCATCATGCCTGCCTGGCAGGACCCTGAGATTCAAGACGGAAGAGAGACAGGCTTTGTTTTCTCTCTCATGGAGATTTTGCTTTTGGTCTTTCTTTGCCATTATGTTGGCTTGTTGAGAGAGTTAATAAAAAACCCTATCGTGTTTTCCGAGTTTCTTTATGTTTTCTGTGCACAAAGAGCAAAATGCACATTTTCCCCCTGCACAGGAAAATGCTGGGGAAAGAAAATGTACAAAACCTCAGTGCAAGAAGCAGCGTCTCCTCTGCTGCAGCGTCTCCTCTGCTTCTCACAGCAGACAAGCAGGCTGCACACTCACATTGGAAACTGCAAAACAAAGAAAAGAAACTCACAGGCACATGGTCTGGAGCGCCTAAGGACTATTTCTGTTCCTGCCAACCTGCTCCCAGCCGGGACAATAAAGAAGACATGCTGCTGCTGGAGACCCCATACATGCCACTGTGTTTTGTAGATGAGGCATTTGCCATCACAGTTTCAGATTCCTTCATTTTTCTACCTGGTTCATCGATATCCTAGAGGATAAGAAAGTAAGAATACTGTGGAAGTAAATCTTCACCTGTGCAAGATTACTAGTTAAACTGGTTAAGCACTGATCTGATTTTGTAAGTTGTTCCACATGAGCAAGCAAAGGGGCTGCAGCCAGCAGGGAGCGAGGCTTGGCTGCATCCGGTGGGGGTGGCTTTCCTGCAGGGTGACAAGTCTGAGCCCTGAATTTTTCAAGAATAAGTTTCCTTCTCCCTACTCCTATACGGGCTTCAGAAGCTGCATGGTGGCTGTTTTCTGAGAGGAGGTGAGTCTAAAGCAAGCCAAAGTGAGTGAAGCCACATTAGCATTGGGGTTTGTTTGTATGGTCAGAGGCTTAACCATGCTGTCAGTCCTGATGAGTTCATGAAGAAGTTATGGCAATTTGTGGGGAGGCCTCCAGGCTTTCGCATGAGGTGTGGACTGACTGTGGTTGGAGCTGCATTCTTTTTTCCCCCCTGTACAAGAGACCTCCTTGGAAAATAAACCCCAGGACTTATGTCAGAGGAGTATTCTGCGTGCATTGAATAGTGACAGAGCTGCAATGTGTGTAGCTGTGTGTGCACATGGAATAGCAGTGCTCATACCAACATCCTCCCTCAAGAATCCTGTTGCAGGAGGACAGTTATAAATAACTCTTTGGCCACTATAATTGTTCTGCCAGTACAGGCTGCCAGAGAAACACATTGACTCAGCACATGCCTGAACAAGGTCCTCTCCCAGGCAGCACCTCCCACCGTACAAACGTCCCTGCAAAGTCCTGTAGGTGCCTGGTGGGGCTGTGAGTCCCATCTGGCTGCTGCTGTAAGCTGCCATAAGCCAGTGCTGAATCAAATTAATGTTTGTAAAACATACTGAAGACCAAAAAAACACTGCTTGAGCACTAGTTAATAGCATTTCAGTGTCCCCAGTTACAGTTCTGTTGTTGCAAGAACTCCAGGTGCCTTTCCCTGCAGTGGTACTCTGGGTGTTACCGAGGAGAAATGGGTGTTCTTCTGCCACTCTCACAGAGCCACACTGGTCTTTACCGAGCCAAGCAAGGTGGCCTGGCCTCTTCACTCACAAGAGGAACAAAATTGTCCCTCATGCTAGTGTTCTTAACATCTGCTGCTGCTATGGTTTTTATGCCTCTTCTGGCTGCCACAGTCTCACCAAAGAAAACTCCCTGGCCCTGTACCAGGTAGGAGTCTACAGTCGAATTTTTTTGCTGTTGTTCCTGAAATGATGTGAATTCTTTTTGATAATTACATGGGAGACTCTTTTTCTTATTTTAAAAATTGCTTTCAAAATAGTAATTAGGAAGTTGTCATTGTTCTTTTTTTTCAAAGCAGGTTCTACATGGAGTAAAGAACCCAGGGATGTGATTTTCTTTTTATCATTTGGAGTACCAAAATGGCTATAAATTAATCCAAATGTAATTTTCTTGGGAAAATAATTCCTCTGTCATACAGGCCTTTTTTGCTATATATTTCAGAGCCTGTTTTATTGGTGTAATTTGAAATGATTCAGAAAAAATCCCTGCCTTTTTTGTTCATGCAAATATTGATTCTGCATTTTTTATTCTGCTAATCCTGTCTCCGAGACTGCTTTTTTATTAATGTCTGCAAGTAATTGCAAAAGACTTATTATCTTCAGAACATCACTCTAACTTTCCAAGAACCTATTTGAACATACATAGCGTGGTCCCTTAACTGCATGGCTCCATTTAAACCAGTACAATTACTTGGAGGTACATAGGTCTGCTAGTGCATTATTCTTACATTGCTGTATCTGTTTCCTGAAATAGGGATGCATCATACCTTTATGTGAGTAAAACTGCATGTACGGTAAGTGTTTTACCAGTATAAATACTTTAGTAAAATAAAATTATACCTTGTCTAATCATAATGAAAAAAACCCCAGAATGTTGACCAAGACTCACCTGTTAATTCTTTATTACAGTACATTTCCAGCTGCAACAGAATTTAAATATCATATTTTCTCTTGTGGGTTATTTTAATTTTTTTCCATAATGTCACAGATTTATTATTTCTAAATGCAATTACAACATCAGTTACAATGGGAACATTTTTATCTTTGCCCTGTGTCCCATAGAGACAAACCTTGAGAAGTCAAACAGTAAGCTTTCAAAAATGAGCTTATCTGTGAGGTTAAACAAGGTGTGGCAACCCTGACATGGGGCTCCTGCATCAAGAAAATGTAATTTTTCCAGCCCCTTGTAGTGATCCTCATTCTGTAATGTGAAAATAGTTTTATAGATATGTATTTACGTATTTTTAGCACTGTCATCTACTGTGTTTTCAATGGAGATGTTATATTTAGAAGTTTCTCAAAATGTGGAGCATGTGTTAAGTTTCTTTTGCGTAATCCATCAAGACTAATTTGATTCGAGACCAGTGCCTTTTTTTCCCCCATCTGTTTGGAAAAGTGCAGTTGTAGAGACATCAGTCATGTAACACTTTCTGTAAAACAGCTTTACTGACAGTTGGGAGTTGTCAGTAACCATGTGGATTTCAAGCTCTCAGTCTGGCTACGATGAGAAAAACCCTCTGACACATAATTTCCACAGAGCCACAGAATTTAAGGCTGGAAAGACCCGGAGTGCTCATCTAGCTGACCTCCCGCCTTGCCAGCCCAGAGGTAAGTCATGTCTCAAGCCTAATAGCTGCAGAAAACACCAGCTTTTGGGATGAACATACACTCAATTTAATAGCATTTTCTCACCAGTCACCATTGATTTATTTCAATAGTTAACTACTGTTATTTATTTCATATATATGTTGTGTACATAACTGTGGCTTGTTTCCTGTTTCAGCGGATCTAGCTTCAGCTTCCAGCCTTTGGCAAAGCTTTAAGAGATGCTGAGTCTGTGTTCCTTGTCTAAATATGTAGAGACCAAACTCTGTGTTGGTTGAGGGTAGAACAGACAAATGCCTCAGGAGAGCAAATTCCTGGAAGCAGGAAAAGAGTTCTGCAGAGGTAAAACCATGTCCCTCCTGCCCACGCCTGCAGTCCACTGAGTTTGCTACCCAGTGCTGGGGCAGAGGCAGGAGCGGGGGCTTGCAGGGCTTGGCACAGTCTTGGTGGGTTGGGCATGGGCTTGCAGAGCTCTGCCTTTGTGTAGGAGATGGAGGAAAACACATTGAAGTGCCCATAAAAGCTCTTTTCTTTTCAACAAAGAAGCAGCAAAACTCAGTTTTGCGCCTGTGTTGTTGAGAAATGTGGGATTGTCTGTTCAGACCAGTGCAGCAATCTCCACTGTGTTCACCTTTGGGAAGATACCATCCTGAAATGTTTCCATCTCTGACTGTGAGACGTTTTGTACCCTCTAGGACTCACTCCTGTTCGTTTGTGTCCCACTCAGGAGGTGGCCAGCAGAACAGCCCATGAAGGTCAGTGTCAGAGGTGACATAACTTACTGCAGCATACTTGGCCTATATTCAAGTCTTTCCCCTCACCTCTGCTCCTCAGCATGGGCTCTCTTCTGCTGTGAGCCTTTTATCCTTCTATGTGTCTGAGCTTGCTTTTGGCTGCATTGGAAAGCTTATGGTTCCAGTGTGCCCATGCAAATGATCAAGTTGATTCTTTGGGTTACAATCTTTCCTCCTTGTTGCGTACTGTTGCCCTGATTTTGCTGTTTTTTAAAACATAACTCAGGAATCACTGTGTCTTGTATTTTGTGCAGTGCAAAAATATGAAATGGTGCATATTCAGCTACCTTCTTGCAAGTTGGAAATGAACCCACTTGATCTTATTTATAATCACATTTTCTATCATTTCACACCTTTATCATTTTATTTAGTTACTTCTAGAATCAAGGAGCTCATCTAGGTTAACATCCTGCTTGAAATGGGGCTGTGACCAACAGTGGATGAGGTCAGCCACACTACAGCTAAATCTTGAAACACCTTCGGGAGAAGAAGCTCCACAGCCCCTCTGGGCAACCTGTTTCAGGGTTACCCTGCCCTCCCAGTGAACGTGTCCTGTCCAGACCTCAGCATGTGTCCACTCTTACAGCCTTTAGCACTAAGAAGAGAAGTTTGACTCTTTTCTATATAGCCACCCTGTTCCAGCAGTCCTCAGCCTTCCCTTGATCAGATTGAACAGGCTCGGCTCCCTCAGCCCCTCTCATGTTGCTCCAGGCGTTTGATGATCTCAGCAGCACTTTACTGGACCCTTTCCAAATTGACACATTTGGCCTTATGCCCTATGTAATCCCCAACTCCTTTTAACCTGGATGGCTCCTCAGCGAGGTGCTTCCCAGCCTGGAACAGATCATGTTTCCTTGTTGAACATCACGAGGTGTCTGTTGGCCCAGATCTCAAGTATGTAAAGGAGCCTCTGCATCGAAGCTTTGCCATTTGTCAGTGCAGGCAGCTTAAGTCATCAACAAATCTGACTGTGTCACCATCAAGGTATCTGATGAAGATACTGAGCAGTGTGGATTTTGGTACTGACCCCTTGGGTGCACCTCTGCTTGCTGATGACCTGTCAGGCATGACCAGGGAATTTTCAGTCCCTCTTTCAACCTGTTTTTCTAGCCCACACCCTCTAAGCTTCCAAATGACATTATGTGGGATGGTGTCAAAACCTTACAGGGTACATTATACCCAACACTTTCATCTTCCCACATTCAGTAATTTCATCTTAGAAAGCAGGCCGGTCAGGCAAATTTGATTTGCCATCAGTAAGTCCATACTACTTGCTCCCAAATGCCTTTTTGTCCTTTATGGCCTTAGAAGTGGACTCCAGGAGGGGCACACTCCCTGATCTTCCAGCGACCGAGATGGTGGTGATCAGCAGATAGTTCCCCAGTTTCCCTTCTTGCCTTTCTAAAGATAGATGAGGTGTTAGACTTTTTCCAGGCAGTGGGGACTTCCCCAGTCTAGACAGCTGTCACGGACAGCAGTGTTACAATCCCACTGGCCAGTTCTTTCAGGAAATGGGTACTGTCCCTCATGTCCATCTCTTGAATGTTCCCATTTTGCATCTGGTTTCATTAAGAAGATGCTTCTGTAGCCAATTAAGTATTCTGTTGAAATTCCATCTTCCTGCACAACAGGATATTTTTTTGCTGAGCTAGTCAGTAAGTTGTCTTTAAAAATCATTCAGAACTTCTGGGCATATTTCTACTCCATGCTTGCATCTCAAGGGATTTTATTTAGCAACTCAGTCAGTAAACTGAAGTTTCTTCTTCTGGAATCCAGGGTAATTATTCTGTAGCTTACCTTCACAGCCTTGTTCTGGATCCTGAATTTAATAATGGTGACAGAAGATAAATCCAGGCTGATACTGTGACCACATTCACTACTGGAAGTCAGGTTGAGTGTAATCCCCAGCTGTCCCCTCCAGCATTCACATGATGGAATTATCACTTGTGCAGTATAAGGAGTTCCTGGATTGCCTGGTCATTGCTGTGTTACCCTTCCAGCAGATGCCTGGATGTTTGATATGCTCCATAAGATTCAGGGCTGAATAGAAGGACACTTCTGCCAGTTTTCTGTAGGAAGCCCTGTTCACAGGCTCCTGGTTGTGCTGTGAGAGGCTGCCCTGTTTCCAGCAGGTCTGTCCCCTCTGCTCCTCACCCAGAGATTCCCTCTGGTCTCAGCTTTCCTGCTGGAGCTTGGTACAGTCAGGGAACTCCTTAACACAGAGCACAGCTCATATTGTTCATGTTTGATTCACTGTGATTCACGTCTTCTTGATTAATTTTGAATCTCTTGATTCATATCATTCTTATTTCTTTATCAAGATGTCACTGATCTCTAACCTTACAGTAAAATGCAGTCAAAGATAAGACATCTAATTCCTTTTCTTATTATCTGATCTTGGTATAGAACTGTAATAATAATAATTACATATATTTCTTTATCCTCAAGCTCTTTGAACCCGACCTGCACAGAATTTAGTGCTCTCCAAGTCAAGCCGCCTGCACATGATGACATCAGATGTTCTGTTTGCCATAGAGAACTGCATTTGCACCCTAGAATGCTACAGCTGTGAAGGTGGAAGGTATTAGAGGGGCATGTGAGCAAATCTTTGTGCTAATGAAAGTACTGCACCAACATTAACATCAGGCTGAACAAGCAGAATTTTTCTTTTTTGGTTAATCCCCCAAAGCCTCAAACAATCATGCAAAGAATAGACTCTTCTGAATGAAAGTCACACATTAACTTTGTTTTATATTTTGCTTCCACACCAGTTGGGTTTTTTTTTTTCTTCTTCTCCCATCCATTCATTTGACCAGATTCTTGTGTAAAAGAACTGAAGTAAAGTTGGTGGGGGTTTTTTAATTTTTGGTTTTCATGGGGTTTTGTTGGTGTGGGGTTTTTTTTGTTTTGTTTTGTTTTGTTTTGTTTTTTTTGGGGGGTTGCTTTTTCTGTGAGCAAAAAGCTTGATGCAGATCTTAGGCTGTTCCCGTAGCCAGAAGGTGCAGCAGCCTGGCTGCACGGTGACTCATGGCCCTGTGCCACATCGCAAATAATGCTCTTATTAATCTCTCCAGGCTTTGTTCTGGCCCCCCTCCTAGCGGTGTCTGATTTCATGGTGTGGCGTAGCCAAAGGTCAGATAAACTACATGATGGCCAGAGTTGCTACTGCAGAAGGAAATCGGAAATGCCTCTCCCAGCAGTTTCAGCAATGAGAATGGAGAGAAAAATAATTTCTTTTACTACTAACCTGCCTGATGCATCATCTTGTGTTGCTGTTTCAGTAGAGGAAAGCTGTGGTATAGCAGTAACCCAGGGAAGCAGCCAAGCCCAGCTGTGTCGCAAATGCTTCTGGATCTGCCTGGCTCAGTACATTTTTCAGCAAATATGTTCTTTCTTTAGGTGTTTGATCATTTGCAACAAATGACAGTCCCAAGCTAGAACAGATACTGAGCTTTGTCCCTAACTGAACTGGTGTCATTGACTGATTCATTAATTACCCACTTTTCCCCAGATTAGATTCAACATACTGTTCACAAAGAGATAACCAGTCACAAATTAGTCAAGCTGAAGTTTGATGTGCTTGGCTACAGGGCCATTTTTTTTGTTACCAGTTTCAGATGAGTGATTACTCATGTGAAACTAGCAAGTGCTTCTTGCAAGTTGTTTCTTTTCCTCCATGGCTACCCAAAGTGTTTTTATTCAAATGAAATAGAGCCCATATGCATTGAGCTGGGCCCTTTGTGAGCAGCTAGCACAGCCAGATCAAACACGTATGCTTACTGTAAACTGGTGCGTGGTTTTCCTTGCTCTCCTTTGAACCAAGCTGTCTGTGGTTTCTGGTGACTGCTGTCTCTGTGCTATAGGCTCTGGCTGATGCTGACACATAGAGGACTTATCTGGAAAAAGAGAGGGGAGAACAAGACAGCATCACTTCCTGCACACACAGTCCTGGCCATTTCTATCAAAGGCTGAGACCTCGCCGAAGCTCTTTCCAAGAGAAGCTTCCTGGGTCACATTTAAATGATTTTGGGGGCAACAGAAACTGCTGTTGGCTAGACAGATGCAGGAGAGCAATAAGATTGTTCTTCTAAAACTCTGTAATTTCATGGACAGGCTTTGCAATACCAGCCTCATATTATGACTTTCAAAATCACATTTGGGCGAGCCTGCAGTGTGTGGGGCTCTGTTTTTGTGTCACACAGAGGCAGCAGCCCTGCTCTCCATTGCTGTGCTTGGGCTTTCCTGTGCAGCAGGGCTCCCACCGCTCCCGTGTAGGCACAGGGCTCTGTTGGCTGGAGCCAGCAGTCCTATGTTCCCATCTGGAGCAAATGCCAGTGATTGCACAAAGCGCAGAAAAGGGGAGAGACAGATCCAAGTGGTCTGTGTTAAACCTGGCCTCCACGACCATCAGGGCCAGGTGGGCTTTGCACTAAGCAGATTTGGGGCTCATCAGTCTGTCGGCTGCTTCCAAAGGAACGGCCCCCAGCTCATCCCCCTGTTTTCCAGCTGCCAGCAGCTGCCCCGGGCCGAGGCCCTGTGGGACCCTTACCCCGGAGCTTGCCCTGTTTCTGCACCTCAGCTCACTTACTGCACCATGGACCATGGCAGGGACTGAGGAGGTGACAGCCAGGGCCAGCCCTCCTGCCTCAGCCTCCAGTGTCCCCTTTGTCACTGCCGGCCCCTGCTTGGTCTCAGATTAACCTGATGGCTGGCTGGTGGCAAATTGTGCAGGAGCCCTGCCCTCTTTGGCTCGCTTAGCCGCGCGGGGGGGGGGTTGTTTTGCGGAGCGTGGTTATTACTGCTCTGCTTTTGTTCTTTGTCATCAGTCCTGCCTTATTTTTATGTGCGTTAACTGTTAATAACAATGTGAAGCGTTAAGCTTTGGCAACCAGCTGAGCTCTGCACAAATCCGAGGACAGCACGGCGGCTGGCACAAGGCTGCTCGCTGCCACGGCGGGCGGCCGGACACACGGAGCGCTCGGTTTGGCCACCGACAGGACCGGACGCTTCCTGACATCCTGACAAGGCAGCAGGGGAGGCGGGGAGGGCAGCCGAGCACATGGCGGCACAGGGCTCAGCACCGGCCCGGCTCCTCTGAAGCCCGGGCTTCTCCCAGCGCTGCCCCTTGGGCTCCTTCCCACTCTCCCGGGCTCCTCGTCATCCCTCAGGAAGGCGGCGGGAGGAGGGAGGAGCAGAGGGTTGGGAGCTGGCTTTACTCACAGATGCTGCTGCTGCAGAGGGAGGCACCACCACGGGAATGTAGACGAACAGGCAGAGGTGATTAATAGTGATACGTATTATTTTAATTGAGTCATGTTTGGCCTCTTGCTTTGCCAGTACTCAATTTTTTTGCTATTGTTGTGGTGCGAATTTGGAATTAATTTAAGGTATAATAAGACTCCGTCAGCTGGCACATGCAGGCAAGACTGAAAATTAAAATGCTATGTAAATCTCACAAGATTAGGGCATAAACTGCAGCAGGCAGTGGAATGGCTGAAGCTTCAAGAAGCTGGAAAAGCCTCTCTCCACATTATTCCTGATAATACAAAATCAATTTACATTGAATGATTTTTTTCCAAATAACCATCCACCACATTCTATTTGATATTACTAATGAATGCAGAAATTGGATCTTAATACATTTCAGGGAAATATTCTGCGGAGGTTTTATTAGTTCTAAAAATACTTGGTGGCATTGCAGTACTTTGTCATTAAAATTGCCAGGGTTTAGATAGATGATATAGATATTGTGGAATTGTAATGAGAATGCTGCGGCGCTGGCAGCGGCAGCATTTTGTTTTGAAATCCCAAGTCCTTTCCGAGGGTTTTTGAAGCAGCGTGTATGAGATGCTGCCACCCCCAGCTTTCAGCTCTGCCATAGCTGAGAGCACGGCAGCAGTAAGGCAGGATGGGGATGGTGCACGGGGACAAGGGAGGTGTCAGCCAGACCCACGGACAGCACTGAGCTCATACACACGGCTCTGCCTCGGAGCTGCCTTGTCCTTCGCTGACGCCCCTGAAGAAAAGGCAACAACAAACAATTAAATGAGTTTCTCCCAGCTGGGATGCAGCGGAGGCTCACGGCTGCAAGGTTCCACCGCTCACTTCGTGCTTTGGGGGGCTGCAGGGGCAGCAGGCGCTGGTTGTGGCTGCTTCCCCCAGGAATCCCAGCAAACCCCATCCAAAGGAAGGCATCCAGCATGAGGAGGGCGGGAAATCCCGAAGAGTCTGACAAGGAGGGAAGACCTCCAGCCCCGCAGCACACCCTGGGCTCACCATTCCTCTCACCACCTGGATGGCTGCTGAGACTGTCAGGAGCTGGCAGTGCGGCTGGATGGCACAGAGCCTGGGGAAATCTCTGCCGAGCCCTCTGCATGTAGGGCATCCGCTTCGATCTGCCTCCGGTTAGGAGGAGGTGGAAGTCCCCTGCCTTGGCTGTTGCTTGGAGCTCCATCTGCAGCACTGATGAGGAAAGTATCATTCCTCCTGCGCGGAAGCCATTAATTCCCAGCTGCGGGAGAGTGATCCGGCATGGGGCAGAATTCAACCCGCTGCCTGGAGGAAGGGGCTGCGGAGAGCGGGCCTGGGGCTCCCGGCAGGTCTGTGTCACCACACGCTATTTCTGACCTGCCCAAAAGTGCTGCTTATCTCTGAGGATTAAGGACAGCCCGAGCGCGGGGCTCCCCTGCAGCCTCTCCGCGGGGCTGGGGCGACCAGGCAGCCCCTCCCCTCCCCTGGCTCAGCTTCCTCTCCTCGGGAATCAGGATAATAATATCTGCCCGTGGGAGCTTCATCACTTAAAGCCAGTGGCTAAAATTGTCAAACCAAGTGAGAGAAAAGGGCCGTGTGTTGTTAGGTTTCCCATCGAGATTCTTTTTTTTTTTTTTCCCCCTACCTTTTATTGGTAAAAAACTATGTGAACTGAAAATGAGACATCTGGGAAAGAAAAAGAACACCATGGGATCTAGCTAAGACTCTGTGTGAGGCTTCCTACTATCTTTAACTATTCTATTGTGCATACAGACAACAATGCAGCTCCGGCCAAGAGGAAGAAGAAGAGAAGATCCCCAGAATGAGGAGGCAAAGTGGAGAGATGGGCTACAACAGCAGCATTAATACTTTTTTTGACATCCTTTTCAGACATGGTTACAGCTCCCATTTATTCTGCTACTGATTAATTTGATCAAACATTGTGAACAAATAATTTGTATTAAAAATCGTGTGAGTTCCACCCTTCCTGTAGTTGGCTTCAGGCAGGTATTTATTGGATAACATAGTCTCAGACTAGTGAATGTTGACATTTAATTAATATGGAAGCTTAGCATTGTGAATATGAAGAACAGAAAAAAGGCCCAAGAAAATCCTGTGATAATGAAAGGAGATGACAACCAGGTTCTGGGAGTCAGACATTTCTGTTGACATTGAAGGGTCAAATGTAGATATCTGCTGGAGGGCTGCAAATAACACTGCAGGTCAGGGTTTGCATGTATGAATAGTTCCACACTGTGCCTGACTTACACTCGAGCTGCTTGCACTTACACTGGCAGTGCTAGGGTGGATATTTTTGTCAGTACTGGGAAGACACTACCAAAATAAGGAGAATGGTGTGACGTACCAGTACAGTCCTACAGCTGTGAATGCCCACCTTACAACCACGGGATTGCTTTCCACAGAATTTAGAGGTTAAAACCCCTCAAAATTAAGCTAGTAAAATTGAATCTATGTTAGGGAATTAGGTACTGTGGCCAAAAAAAGCAAAATTAGGCTAGTAAAACTGCATTTATGTTAGGGGATTAGCCACCATGACCTACATGCCTATTCCAGTAGAACTCTGGAGTATCTCAAAAGTACTTGTGTCCTGTCTAACTTGTGATGGGTAACATCCGTGCCCACGAAAAGTGAACAAACCGCAAAGAACTTAATTGTAATAAAAAGAGAATGTTTTATCATAGAGATGTATGGGAAGTGTTTCTCTTGTCATGCATTAATCAGGAGCATGGGGTTGCCTGAATTTTCCATTCCATTAACTCTGCACTTTTTGAATTGAGATGAAAATAGCTGGAGAAAGGAAATATTCTCTGCTGTACACTGAGGATATCACAAGGCATGTTAAATTGCCCTGTTACTTTGTTGGGCATTAGCCTGCCGCTAACTTCTGTTTATAATGTGGTTTACCTTACAAAGTAATTGTGTTCAGAATCCCACTTATTGCATGTGCAGGAAGGACATTATTTTTTCCTTACATTATTGGGCTTTATCCCCTATACTTTCATCTACTTCATGCTGAAATTTGACCGAAAAAAAAAATTAAAAAGATGAGAGCGAGTCTTTTTCTCTGTTTCATGTTTGGATTCAACAGAGAGGTTTCTACTTAGTGGAAATAGATATTCCGTTAAAAGTCCACTGCTGCTGTATAATTTAAATGCTTTTTCAACACCACAAACTACCTCAAGCCAAACAGCTGGTGTTGACTAAGAATGGTATTTCAGCCTGTTACATGCTGTTATTACTTCCCAAACAAGAGTTTATACTTCATTTTCAGTGAAGATTAAATTAATTAGGATAGCAATGTGATACAGAAATAAAGAGGTGAGTGAAATTAACAGTTTTCACCTACTTTGAGATTTGTTTAATTAACTATTTTCCTTTGGAAGTGGTGGTCTGGGACTATATTTTAGCAGTAATACTTCTTTTTGGGCAAATAGTACACTTCACAGGTCATGCAGGAAAACACAAGCTCATCAGAAAGTTGAGCAGTACTTCAATTTCGACTATGCATGATATACTAAAGGAAAAAAATCCTACAGAACAGATTTAAAAATCTACCTTTTCATATCATGTATTGAAAATGAGTAGTGTCCTCCCAATAAGTAGGAACAATTGCAGAGTATGAAGAAATTGTATTCTGCTCATTTATTATATTCGAAGAAATTCCTTTCTCATTTTGCTGGAAAATTGTCACGCTAGAGAAAGTTACTAATTCCTCTTCTCTCCATTAAAATGTAGTGATCATTCTCCTAAACCGTCAATATTATTGCAATGCTTCTCTCTCCACAGATCAGAGACTACTTGTTTCTCATCTATACTAAAGTTTAGCGTTTAAAATCTTATCTCTGCACACATAATGAATTGCTGATAGAAAAAAAATCTTCACTATTCTTACAGTTGTCTTAAGATTTCATAAGTCATTTAAAAAAATAAATAAAAATGAAAAACATCTGCTTTAGAGACCAAGCCCTAAGAATGTGATTCTACAACAACGCTGGTTGCCCTCACATGCCCTTAATGACCACTTATTGGCAGTAACATAACTTAAGGTTTTAATTGATGTTTTAGCCAGGCTTTTGACTTCAGAGTAGTATTTGTAAAGATTCTAATTATCATGATATAGTAGAAATTAGAAGGCAATTTGTAAATGTTTAGATCAACATGATTAATACAGTAAAACTAGAGCAGCCTGAAGATGTATATAGCTTTACTTAGGAGAGCAATCCGTGCTTAAGAAAACACCTAAAAATAACTGTAGATTCAGGTCTTAAGAGATGAAACACTGTCAGTCTGACCAGATTTTCATTTCCACAGAAATCTGGTATGTAGAACGACCTGTATTCCATCAATCCCACAAATATAATTTGTATTCCAGCAATTAAATAAACAAAATTGATCTCTTCTCCTGTTTGAATTTCAACCACAAATGCATATTGAGAGATCTGAATATATTTGTTATTTTAAAATATATAAGCAAGTAAATCTTAGTATACAGCTTCTTCATGAGTTTTTGAGAAGTATGTAGACATCTGAGGTATTTTGACTGAGCCTTGAGGAATGTTTCTTTCTGTGAAACACAGCCCTGGAAATCTCTATTTCCACCATGTGCCATAGTAAATTCCAGATTCCCTTTCTGTGAAGATTTTCTCATTTTTGGTTAAAAATTACTGTAGCAGTGACAGTGTCACCAAAACCGGACAGTATTTTATCCCTCTGAAGTGCATTTGAAAACACCGGATACAAAAGGAATGCAAACAAACTGAAAACAAATTAATTAAAAAGCAGAACTGTTTTGTAGTAACATTCTAAGGCGTTCTCAGCCTTCTGCCTTAACACTCACCATTTAAGAAAAGACCAATTTAGAGGTTGCATTTGCTGTTCCAAACAAGTGAGAAAAGCTTTAACTGTGCATTACTTACAGTTGTACAATTCCTTTAAAAATGTAGCAATTTAACATTTCCTGACCATAGCATTTTTGCTCATTTCCCAAACTGCTCTTTGCAAGCCAAAGCCAGCCATCGGGGTTTAAATAGGCTCCCCCCTGCAATTCTTCTAAAAATTATTTTCCTTTCATAATTTTGGTACAACCTGAGGCACCTTTATTTCATAGAGGCAGAGAGGACAGAAGCAGTTTGTTTCTGGGCAGCACGGAGTACCTGTTTTGAGTTAGCTCTTGCTTGTCTGACTCCCCTGAATGATTCTATTGATTTCAAGGGGTCCACTTGCATGAGAAAAGTGAGCAGCAGAGACTGGATGCTCGTTTTATTGTTTCATCCAACACAGATTCATTTTATAGGATCAGTTATTCTATGTGATGAATGGGAAGTGCAACTAAAAAATTGAGCCTAGAAATCTAATGTTAGCAGTGAGCGTATGAAAGTCTGATTGTGAAATATGATCCAGAACGCATTTACTAACAGACAAAACTCAAGACTCATTTCTCACACAAGCAGGACTGTTAAAGTCAGTAATACTTTGCTCTTCCATTACAGCCAACAGGATTTCTGCTGCACAAAGGCTAAGCAAAGCAAAGATAGAAAGATCTGGTGCTTGCAGCAGTAATGCTTTCATTTGCTAAAACCTCGTGCATGCAGAAGGTAGAATTAATTTAATTGCAAATAAATGTCAAGAAATAAATTAATGAAATAATACTAGATTTTTCTACAAGAATATGTTATGGGTAAGATATTCTTTTGTGTCAGTCTTCCTAAAGAGAGGGAAACAAAGGAAAATGGGTAGGGGAAAAAAAAGGCTGTACTGAAAGCACATACAAAAATCAAACACAGGGAAAACTGTTGGGGACTTAATAGTGCTAGAGGTAAATTGGCCACTATTCTTTCTATCAGAAAGAGACCAGAGTATTTGATTAAATTAAACAGGAGCCATTTCTTTGTTCCTGAGAACAGAGAAAGCAGCATTTCAACCAGACAACTGAGACAGAGAACCCAGGAAAAAAAATCTATTAAAGAGATAACAAAGGAGAAAAGCACTTATACTAATTCTGTCAAAACTCATGAAGCATCCTGAGAGGTTTATAAAGGTGATATTCTTCTAAGACATGTAGAGACAGCTGGAGTAGAATATTTGTGGTAGGTCCAAAGGATTGGTGGTTTCTTTAAGTTAAAGGCCCAGTAATGCCCATGAAATAAGCTAAAATGCTGCATCTGTGAGGGTCAACAAAACAGCACAGCTGTGTGGCTTAGAAATTAAATGTCATAAAGACAAAAGCACTCAACCTCTGTAACACTGAAATTATTTCAAGAGGCTCTGTAGAAAGGCAGGCCAGCAGAACTGATGAATATTTTAGTTGTTTTACCTAGAACAGGCTCCTCTCATGTCCTAAAGAAGGGGCCAACACTAGTATTGATAAAAATAAGAAGATAAAAAGCTGTGCTTTCTTGAAGTTAGTCATATCAATTCAGTATCCTTTTATCTCCATGATAATTTATAATATTTACCACAGAGTAAAATGAAACAAAACCCCCGCCTGAACCTATATTCACTTAAATCAGTGTTCACCCTCAAGCAGAAAATAAATCTAGCTGTCTACTGTTACGTATTTGTCAGATTTTCAGATGTGAAGAAAGTCAGTTATCCTGTAAAAAGAAAGTCTAATTCTCCTATTTCTGATAAATCCACATGGAATGTATTTTACAGCAGTTTGTAAACTAAACGCATTTTGTGCAAATACAAAGGTATCTTAGTAGGGCTAATTTAGGGTAGATACTGATTTGAGAGCAAAATATGGCCCATCAGCTTCCATATTTAATTTAATACAAAGATTTATTAGTCCTCTAGGTAAACATTGACCTTGGCTTCACCTTGGTCAATATTTACTTCTCAAGTTAATAAATCTTTATATTAACTGCAATTGAAGTCACTCTCTGCTTAAAAGATAAAGACCAAACAGGTCCTCATATGAAGACAGCATTCATCGGATAAATTCTGCAGCTCGATTTACCTTTTTGCCCACTTGTCTAAAAAAAATGGTAATCCATAGATGGTGAAAGATGTTCCTCTCTGGAAGGAAAGAGGTTTGGGTTTTTTGTTTTGTTTTTTAACCTGTAGATTTGTGCATTTTAATTATATCTTAAGGTAATGGCACCAGCTTTTTGTCTCTCACACTCAGGAATCTTCAGAGTTTCCAGGATGTTACACCCCTACACAATCTATTTACCTATGGGCAAGCCTGGAGACTATTTTGCTCAGTGGACAGCCCTCTTGCTCACTGACGTGGTTGCTATTCAGTTTCAACAAGATGATGTGTTTAACTTTTTGAAATTCATAGCTATTTCGGAAAAAGGTGCTGACTGGGGGTGATGAGAATGGCATTGCAATGAAACCAATAATAAACAAATCAACTAACATGTGAGGACCTTGCAAAAACAGGAAACTTTGAACTTATCGGAAGAGAAAAGACATCAAAGACTTGACTTAATCCAGCTACCAGAAATGGGAATCTGAATTACTGTAAAAGAAATTGTCTCAAGGAGCATTTGGATAAGCAGAGGATGAAGTTACAATTAGAGATTTCCTTGAAATTAAAAGTGAAGAGGAAAACCAGACAAGAACAGATTTACACATCTTCTCTTTCCATGATTTAAAACATTATTGCATGGATTAAAGCCTCACCATGCTGTTTTCTCCACATTTAACTTGTGTTTTTAAAAGCCAAAACAAACAACATGTTTTTTGTCCATGGGTCTCTCTGACTGAGTCCGGATTAGATTATACCATATTTCACTTTTTGCTGGATTCTGAACAATATCAAGTCTTTCCGCTTCCACAAAAATTGAGGACCTGATGAGAAATACTCAATTACAGAGAAATTAAAAACTGAACTTTCTGAGAAAGAGAATCAAAGCAGCAGTAACTTCAGAAACTAAATGGCAAAGCTGTTTCATTTTTTAAAACATATTTAAGATCTCACTTAAATAAACATCAACCACTTCACTTATGCAGGCATTCCCTTTGAAGTCAATGGGATTAGCCATGGATAAAATTCATCCTAAATTCTGTGTAGAAAGACAGGTACGAAGTCATTGAATCACTTAAATCCCACAGAGTCTCAGGCTTAAAAGCTGCAAAGGTTTCTTGTTAGTCCTTTGGACCAGAGTGCTTCAAAATGTGGAAAACTGGGGGGCAGGATTTGTCCTCATTGGAAGACACCTTGAGTCTCTCCAGTTACATTCCTCTCTTCCATCGAGCTGCAGTTTCAGCATCCCCTTGTTTTCTCCATGCAGCGCTGATGAGTTTACAATGATGCTGTGATGCTTTTCTGCAGGCAGTGCAGGGAAATGTCGTGCAAACTCCATTAATAAATCATCCTATTGGCATAAACTCTTTGAATGGCACAGCCAGCTCTACTAGCGAGACAATGTATTTGCATGGTTGTGTGTGTGTAAAAAGTATATATACCCATCTCTCAACCCCAAAACAACCTGATTCACGGGTTTATTTCTTTTTTCCCCCCTTCGTTTAAAACAGCAGCTTTGTCAGTAAATGACGAGGCATACAAAGGGATACAAGCTCTATAAAGCCAATGGTGACTGGTATGATACACCTCTGACTTTCATTGTAAATGACGCAACTGTTCAGAGCTGTACTTCTCTCCACACTTTCTTACTTCTAGTTCATGAAAATAAAACACAGACAGAATTTCAACATAGTTATAAAATATGCCAGGATTTTAAAAGAATTGTTAAAAGAATGAACACGAATAAAGGTGGTTTAATTTACTGGCATGAAAACTGAGGGCTGGGAAGCTGTTTGAAGGCTATATACTGCGAGCAAGTGGCAGTCCTCAGAGACGGAAAACCAAACAAATTATGGCTGCTGACTCCCAATATTCCACTTTAATTGGTGGGGGTTGTCCTGGAGAAAGATACATGAGCCTTTCCCGGCGGCAACAGGAATGTGACATATATAAATACAAGAGGCCATTTGCGTTTGAGTCATTCACGCACCCGCATGAGACGTTCGCGCTGGGAGGCGGCCCGTGTGCCTCCGGTGCCGCTCACGCCGCGGTGCCCGCGGCAGCGGACACGGCCCGCAGAGCTCAGAGCCCCGGCTGGGGACCCGGGACCACCCCCGCGCCAGGAGCACTCCTCCGCGGCTTCACCGCACCCTCGCCCGCCCCGCCGGGGCGGTTCCGTGCGCGGCCCGCGTCCGTCAGCAGGCTGCGGTGCGGGGGCTGCGCGGAGCCCTCCCGCCCGCTGCGGGCTCGGCCGCCCGGTT
>VZRV01001186.1:91677-224691 GCA_013398115.1 Falcunculus frontatus | reverse complement strand
GGGGCCGCCGCTCCGCCGCCGCGGCACCGCTCCGCGCCCGGCACCCGCCGCCCTCCCGGAGCCGCCGGCTTGCGGCAAGGGGGAGGGGGGCTCCAGGGCGCTCCCGCTAATTTTAACAGCCTTCTCCTTTTTCTCCCCCCGAAATCCGGAGGCCGAAATTGCCGGAGAAGCACCCCCCGCCCCCGCGCCGGGGCTCTCGCCTTTGTTGTGCTGAGCCCGGCATCGGCGAAGGCGCCGCTAAATGAATGGTAAATTGTCTTTAAAAGGCGCTGGCGGGCGATGCCCGGTCCCTGGCGAGCCGGCGGCGGGGGCGGCGGGGGCGGCCGATGCCTGGCGCTGGGACACAAGAGGCACGTTGAGGAGGTTTCAGACACCTTTCTTTCCCCATTTAATCCCTTCTCACCCTGTCGTGACCGGTTCCCCGACACATTGAGTGCCGAGTGAGCCGGACACACAGGATAGGCAAGGGCGCATGTGTGTAATTAATAAAGTAAATTAAAGGGTTTTAAAAATTAATTCTACTCATTTAGTCACGAATCTGTTAATGAGGCATGGAAAGCCCCCGGGATCGATAGTCGGGAGTAAAACCGAAGTAGGTGAAGGAGGTGCCTGCTGAATGGTACAAGGTTTATAGAGGAAGTATCCGTATCTCAGGCGATATAAATATATATAAAAGGATGTGTTTAAATCTTTGCCTGCTCTGGCGGGGTCTGGATTCCATCGGCACGATGGAGGCAGCCGCCGTTTCCCTAGTTTATGGGGCTCCGAACTTTCCCTTCGCCGGCACCGCGGGGCTTCAACCTTTGCTCCACCGCATCCTCCCAGCCACAGGAGCCTCTGGCTCCTACCATAAATATTAATACTCTGCGCTAGTGCGAGGCATAATTATCTCCCCTTAATTGCAAATTCAACCAAAAATTGAGCCTGCTGTCATTCAGGCACCTCTAAATTATTGTAATTAGGGCTTTTTTTATGTCAAGTGAATCCCTGGGCTGAATGTTAGTCCTCGTATGCAGTAGTGCAACATGTAAACCATATGCTGTGCCTCTGCTCGGGAAACCCCACCGCCGGGAGAAGCCGCCCTCAGTCCCCGCTCCCGGGGACCGGCTCGGCTCGAGGCAGGGGGTCCAGGCGGAGCGGAGCAGCCCTCGGGGAGCCCCGCGGGGTCTGCCGGCCGCGGCAGCCCCGTCCGGCCCCAGGGAGGATGCGGGGGCGATGCTCCGCACCGGCACCCGCAGCTGCCGGCCCTTTTCGGAACCGGCGTAGCGTCCTCCGTGGCCGCAGGGAAATTCCCCCTCGGAGAACCGACCCGCTCCCGCTGCTCCGGCCCTTAGTTCGGGGGCCGGAGGGGCCTGGGGTGGGGTCTCCGAGCCAGGCAGGACGGGCTGGGGGAGCGCCGGTTCCTCAGCGGGGTGTTGAACCAGCTTCCAGCGCCGGTGTGGGGCTGCCGTCTGCAGGTGCTGCCCAGACTCGTGGCTGTTCCCATCGTCTTTTGGGAGTGAGAGAACAAGGCGTTCTCCAACCCATATCCCTTGGGTGGCCTGGCCCCGTGTCGCTGAACAGAGGTGAGGCTACCGGAGGGCACAGCGCAGCGCCAGGGCTGGTTGCAGGTACAGTGTTCCAGCCACGCCTCTTTCCTCATTCAACCAGCCCTCTGAGCACCGGGCAGAGCGCTACTCCTGCGGCCTGCAGCCCTTCCCAAGGCACCTGGGGTCTAGGGCCTTCTTCAGGCTCGGGAGATAAACTCTGTCTTTCTCCCCAGGGCGGTGGTAGCTGAGGACTCTATTCCTGACCGAGGACGTGCATCATCCTGTGTGAAGCTGGGGTGCTGTGCCAAAAGGAATACTGGGTTTGTTGGGCCAGCAAGACGGACAGTAAGAAGAGAGCCCAAAGTCCATGCTGAGGACCTTCTGCCAGGATGAAGGGAGCCTAGGTCTCTGTCCCCTGTGAGATTTATGGACTTCATGCAGTAATTCTCATACAAAATGCATAAGCAGCCTTTATGTCAGATGCTGGAGTTGCCCACTTGCATGTGATCTGCTAGTGCTAGTGTTTGCAAGTCTTAAATCCTGCCTTCCAAACTGAAAGGTTGAGAACTAATAATTTGTATGGAAACACAACATCAAGCTTTCAGAAAGCTGCTTGAAACCACAAGTTTTAAAATTAGTGCTCAGGAAATGATGTACCACAACGTGTTGCTACCAAGACAGGAGATGCTGCTGGCTCTGGTTGTGATCTCACGTTCGGTGGCAAGGCTGTGTAAGGAGCTCTTCCCCCCTTATCTCCAGTTTATTCATTCCTGTCCTTGTGCTGCCTGCTGTGCTGGACTTGCAAAGCTATTTGTGTGGCCGTGAGCAATGAAGACTGAAGAATTGTTATGGCTATATTTTATTCCCCCCCAGTTCTAATAACTCAGAATTCTGTGGGAAATTGTGCACCTCCCTTTCCTAGGCACATTCCTAAAATGTGCCTTCATTAGCACAAGTCACACAGGACTCATCTGCAGCTTCTGATTTCCCAAGCCATGTGATGGAGTGCAGGATAGATGGAATTATAATCAGTGAAAAGTTTACTTTTCGTGATGTGTAGTGTTCTCAGTAGAAGGGTTTTTTCTGAGTAAGAAATTCACACAACAGAATACCATCAAAAGAAACAGTGCAGAGAATGGAGCACTCAAAAGTAGGAAATGACAGGATGAAACTTTTCCCTGCAAGTTAATATGGCCTTACTATAAAGGGCTTTTGGTCCATTTGGATTTTGAGATTTTACCTTACCTTTGCTGCAATACTCTCTCATTTAACGCAGAAGATGCCTCCTGCTCTGCAAGTGAGTCCAGACTGAGTTTCAGTCGCTGTCCTTCCCTGGCACGGGCTGCAGCGTTGGGCGGGGAGCAGGAGCAGGCAGCACTTTTCCTGAGGGGAAACCCCACAGGCAGCAGCTTTGCTTCTGGTGAGACAGCTCATCTGTCACCTGGGCTGGCCCCTGCCACAATTTTTTCTGAGATGGCTTTTCTGTACTGTGCTTAGTTCTGGCCCTCTAATAGCAGTTGAGACCTGAGCTGAAGGGAATCTGATTTGGGTAAAGCTTCTGTTTAAGTTGTTGAGAGCTATGCTGTGAATCCCTGAAGTACTACAAAACAGGAAGATACCACAAGATGCAGGTCCAGGGGTTTCCAGTTTGGAGATCCAAAACTCAGGCACTGACATGTCTCACTGTGCCTGCCCAGCCTCACCTGGGGCCTCTCTGACCGTCCCCATGGCCCAGGACCCCGTGCCAATCCAGCCCGTGGCTGTCAGTCCCTGCCCCTGCCCTGCCGGCCCCAAGGGAGCAGCCAGCCCTTACTGCTCCCTAAAGAAAACCATTTGAGAGATCTGATGTTTCAGCTTTAATTTTTTTCTTTCATTTTATGTCTTGCATATACAACTAAGAGAATAATGCCACCTTGCCTCACAGTGATGTAGTGCAAATACATTAGTATTTCTAACAAAATGAGCTGGCAAGGTGGGAAGGCCAGAGAAAGCCCCACAGAGAAACTGGTGGCAAAGTGAGAGGCTGGAGAGCCCCCACTGGAAGACAGCTACAGCAGCTCCCGTCTTAGGGCAACCACATGAGAGTGAAGAACTGGATGCTTCTCATTTCATTCCTTGTTGTTTTCGTGAGCAGCTAAATTGCTTAAAAACGAAAAGATCCTTTGAAAGTCACCAGACATATTAGCTGCTCTGTAAATCTGAAAATAATATTACACTGTGATTTTTTTCGGTCTGTGGCCTGTTACTTGTCTCCTCCCAAAATTTTACTTGCTGGAGTGGTTCACAGTGGCAGAGGTGACCCTGTTCTGGCCCTGTTTAAAGCAATGGGAATTTCCCCCTGACTCATGAGTTCTAGTATTTCCCATGGGGCAAAAAAATTTGCATTCCTTTGCCTCCTTAGATTCAGCCCAGGTCAGTGCAGATTTGGTGAGTCCTAAGTGTTACAGAAAGCTCTTTCCTTGAGCCTGCGGATACTGCCCTTGTTTGAGGTAAACTGAGTTGTGTTTTAAGTTCCAATTTTAGAAACAAACACAGATGTGATAATTACCACCTATGAGCAGGAAACCAAGATGGTGTAAATGGGTCAACATGTTGCCTGGGCTTGAGCCAGAGAAGTGTTTTATTTATGTAACAGAAACCATAGTTTGTTTAGAAGGGAAGTTTTTAGATTAAATCATAGTCCTTTAGAAACTGGCATAGTCAGTGAAGCTTGTGTTATTGTTAGTTCTCAGTAATTCTGCAGACTTAACATCTGCTGTGTACTTTATTTGTTTTGTATATTATTTGCAACAGTGTTAGTAACATTGTTTGCAGTGCTAATAATACCAGATTTCTATGAACTTGTGCTGAACTGTGTGCAGGAAAATGATTTGGGATGGTACTCATGGGGCCAGTAACATACCACCTGTGAATTTGCAGTTATTAATTAGCAGGTTTGGTTGGAAAGGCCACCATGCAGGAATAACTGCGCTCGCCCTCGGTCTGAGCTTTGTCCCAGAGACAGCATCCCACCCCGATGGGCAGGCTGAGCAGCAGGAGGGATCCCAGAGGAGTGCTGGCGGTGGCTCTGCAGTGCCTGAAGTCGGCCTGACAGCATGGAAATGGCACTCAGATGTCTCTGGCCTTCTTGGTAATGGAGGAGGATGTGAGGGTGAGCTTCCAGAGGAAAGAGGACGTTTTTCCGGAGAATATATTTTTGCGCTGATGAAGAATTTCTGCCGAGTACCTTCGCAGCAAAGCAAAGCAAAGCAAAGCAGTTAATGAGATGCAGAGCTCCTCTTTCCCCAAGCTCTCACAGTGCACTCCTTGCCAGGATCCAGCCCTTGCTAGCTGTGCTAACATAGTCTCAACCCAGATCTTCTTTGTGCCGAAAAAAGCAATTTTGGGAAGCAAGCCTTGTGCCCCGCAGCTCAGGAGAGGAAGGCAGGAGAGGGACCGTATCCCATGGAAACTGCAGGGGGCACAGTGTCATTACTAGAGGGCCGGGATAATTAGATGCTGTTAACTTGCCTTCCCTACCGACGAGCTGAGATGGGGCTGCGAGTGGCAGAAAACCAAGCCCCGGCTCTGACTGCGCAGCCCCGTACAGGTGCCGTGGTGTGATGCCGAGCCAGCGCAGGGCCGAAGCCGCCGCGGATCCGAGGCAGGTCCTTGGCACGGCTGCACAGCGGCAGCGAGGCCTCTCAAGATGCCCCATGCGGCATCGGGGACACAGCCCGTGTCATCCCGTAACACAGAGTTCGCTCCTGCCTGCAGCAAAAGGGACGCGGTTCAGGAGGATGTGCTAAATACCCAGCATCGAAAATTTAAGGGAATAGGTTTGTTTCACCTTTTCAAAAATGTTAAAAAGCACCGAACATAAAAGAATTCTTGTTAGCAGCATGCTTTCTGCTAATACATAAATTGTTTTCTCTTTGAAATATATTTGTTTGGAAGCCGAATACATTCACTGTTACTTTTGGTGTATTTTTCTTACACGCAGCTGTGAGGCACAGATCCCTCTCACCTGTTCTGGGTCAGCAGGATGAAGCATTTGCTTTCGATGTTGGGACATAGATAGGGCCATTCAAATGGTATCTTGTGGCTTTTTTTTTCCCCTGCAGAAACGCCTTGAATAGCTGACACCACCGGTTCAGTGATGTACAGTGCTGAATAATCGTAAACATGTTTGTCCTACTTATTCCCCTGGAGGATTTTTCCACCTAAGATATTTAAAGGAATATATTCTTGCTGTGACATGGGTCTATTTTAGAAATACTGTCAGATTATAGTACTGTTAAAGTTCATAGATTTAGTAATTGTGTTCCCACAATTAAAACCCAAAAGGTTTTGCCTGTATATACAGAACTCTTTACCAGCTGAAAATGTTATAGCTGTCTAAGCAGAAACATTTATTTTATTTATATAAAAACATCCTCTCATATTAAATACGTATATGTGAAGAGACTGTTTTGTGGTCTTAGAACTGACAAAGTAGCTCTAGAAACATTTGTTTCTCTGGTGTGTCATCTTTGTGAGATATAGCTGGGTACATGAGGAGTTTGAGACCGCTTGAGCACTTGCTCTTTCCATACACTTGGGTTAGTGTTAGATTTTGTAAACTTTCCCCCTCTAATATTTGTCTCAAGGGATCAGAACAAAAAATACAGGTTGGTTTTTTTCTAATTATGTCCATGAAAATGACAGTTAAACAAGAGAAAACAACTGACAAATTTAAAAAATATAAGGATTGCTTACTCTTACGTAAACTTAATCATTAGGAAAACAGAGGAAAAGAGAAAATGATTGGGGAAATAGTGTTTCCAGAGCTTCCAGGAAGCACTGTTAACAGTTTATTAGAATTTGTTGTAGTAATTCATAGAATTTCAACAAAAGCATTAATATTATTTAATAATAATTACAGAATTGGTAGTAATTACTAATTTTAGTTATTTCCTTGTTTTGTTTTTATCTGATACCAGTGTTATTTGCAGATTACCAGTCAAATAGAGCATTAGAATTTATTCAGATACTTTACTACAAAGCTAGTTAATTAAGGAATTTTATTAAATATTATCCAAAATACACTGTTCATAACAGCGCAGTGAGTGGGACCATATATCCTCCCAGTAAAAAAAATGTATCTAGTACTTCTGCATATATTTAACATCAGAAGGATTCATTTAAGTTGGTAGAGGTTTCACCTATATTTAGGTGACTGCAGTTCTAGTTAGTAAAGGAGTCAAGCAGAGAAGAACCTGCCAGCTACCTTCCTAGATAGAATTAGGAAAGGACTCCAATGGAGAAGAATCTGCTGAGTACTTTTGATACATGGAGTTACTTAAAATCCATTTTTCAGCTCAACAGGTTCCTGTGATGAAAGGGAACTGATCAGAGAAGATATGGGCGGGGGATTCCTGCAGGTGAAGCGCTGCTCAGCCGCAGGGAAGATGAACCTTCCCCACGGTTTCTTCCTTCTGACATGGCAGCACCACCTTGCCCTGACCTGGCCTGCTCTGCCCTGGTTGTCCTGGAGCAGTCATGCCAGGCACATCTCGGAGGGGCAGCTTTCTTCTCCTCCCTTGACTTCTGGCCTGTCAGCACCTTTCTGCATCTGGGGCTAAGCTCTGCTATTTCTGAGGGGAACCAGAACAAATAATTCTGCCCATCTGCCTTCACCCCTTCCAGCACCTCCTACAGATTTGTGTTTTGTGATTGATCCTGAGTTCTTAATGGAACTTTGCTGTGAGTAAATATTCACATGGTGTCTCAGTTAGTGCCTGTTACCTTGGGGGATTGTACTTCCACTTTTCCTTGTGCAGGGTGCTTAGTCTCCCTTTTCTACCTAAACTCCTGTTCCTCTGAAGATGTATTGGAACTACCAATACATCTACTACCAACTACTCTACCTCCCTGTTAAATTTGGTTAAAGCTGGCCAGACTCTGCATGAGAAGTGCATCATACATGTACAGAGACAAATGGTGCCTTTGCATCTCGGTTTCCTTAGGAAACGAAGTTAAAAAGGACATCCGTATTTTTCCTAAGATCAGAAGCCAAATTAATACATCTGTGTCCATGGGGAAATCCTTCCTTCATGACTCCTGTACTTAATAGCAGAAAGCTTAAATGCAATACTTGAAGAAAAGGTGGCTTCATGAGAGGCTACAAAACTTTCAGGTCTGGCCAGCGTCCATAAACGAGCTGGGTGGAAAACTAGTTCCAGGGTCAGGAAGGACAACAGCTATCCAGCCCAACCTAGGCATGCAGTTGTTCCTTGGCTCACGCTTTTATGGCTTGTTTTCCAAATTTTTATCACTTTTGTACAGCTTTCTATAAGGAAGCTGAGAGAAGTGGGTATCAGGATTGCACATAGTAGTGGTCTTGGGAATGAATTGTACTGTAGCAAAATCAATTCCTTTCACTCAATATTTCCATTTGCACCTTATGCCATCAGCTGGTGTTCTGGATGGCCTTTTCAACTTCCCTCTGAGAAGCTGATTTTCAAAGTAGTCTTCTGTCCTTCCAGCATCCCCTGCATTTCTGATTTCCATTAGACTTTTCTGAAGTATCCTGTAGGGCTGTGTCCATTTATCAGAGCTCATAAGAATAACACATTCCCTTCACTACTTTCTGCAGACCATGGTTTTAGCACCATGCACAAGCTCTACTGACCAAGCTCTTACAACGTTGAGTAGACCATGGAAGAATAGATAAAAAGGCTGAGAACTACTCCCAGGAGAGGCCCTTTCAGAAATTTTCTCATTAAACGACATCTTACATTTTGATATTCTTGATTAAGATAGTTTTTAATCGATATGTGCCTTATTATCTCTATAAAGTATTGCGTGTTGTGTGGTTCCAAGTCAGACACCTGGAAGAGATCCAGCTGTACTGGCACAGCCTCCTTCTGCTTTCTACTCAGCTGTCCACTGATGTCAGGCAAGACGGTCCATACCTTCTGAGTAATTTTTCCATGCTTTAAAATAAGGAGGCACAATTTGGCATTTTCTGTACTTTTAAGGGAACCAGGGCTGTCCAGGCAGAGAGGTGAGAAGCTTGGTGTAGGTACAAGGGCTGTGGGTGGGCCTGAAAAGCAGAGTGGAGGATGGGGCAGAAAGGGGTCAGTCCCAAGGAGAAAGACTGGATGTCTGTGTTGATTTTTAAAGCAGGAATGGGATCTATGGTTTCTAAATCTTGCCCTTCTTTTGCAATCACGAAATAGCTGAGAAGTTTTCTGGTGAGTTGTGCCTTGTGTTCCCTTCCAGTGCTGGTCCATGAAGAGGTAACAACACACTCCTGCTGCCAGCTGCTTTCTTACCTCAAGTGGCAGATGTGCTTCCGGTGGACCTAAGGATGCCAGCCCCAGTGGTGGTGAGCCCTGTGGTTCAGCATCCATCCATCTGATACAATTGCTGCTTTTTGAGGGGTTTGCCTTCAGTAAAATTTCTTCATTTGCCGTAAAGGTGGAATAGCCATTATTTAATGATTAAGGCAGCCAAATGATGGCTGGAAAACTGGGGCCCATCCTTGCCACTGCTGCAGGGCTCTACATTTTCCTGGTCACATAATTATTTAAGCCAAATCTTCACTAGGCATTCACCATTTTTATGTTTGTGAAATAAGACCTGTGGGAATGCAAGACATTCTTTTTTCCCCTAATCTGTCTCCAGTTCACAGTCTGTAAAATGGGAGTAATAATCATGTCTCACATCTAATGTAGGAGAAAAATGACACAAAATTAGAGAAATGATACATTTGATGCAGTGATGAATGTCCGTAAGGAAACGAGTCATTCCTTTAGGATGGTAGAGTTTCAATAGCATGTACAAATAAAGTCTTGGATTATACCTTGAATAACAGGAAGAAAACAGAATTCTGGTCTCTTGTTTGTTAAATTAACACTGTCTTCTCTGCATGGAATAACATAAAGACCTTGTGGCTGAACAGTGTGCAATCATGTAATCAGAGATCATATATTAAAATCTGATAAACAGATATGCATCTGGAGGCAAATCAAAGTTGCACAGATCTTTAGTTCTATTATTTTCCCGAATTCAGCGTCAGAAATCCACTAAAGTGTTAAATATTTTATTTCAATAGACTGCCTGAAAGATTATTTATCAGAAAAATAATATAAAGAACAGCACGAGCCGTTCTGTGTGTCTGTCTCCCCATCCTCCCTCCCTGCCTGTTGCCTTATACATGTCGTAAATCCTCTACATTGTTGCTCTCTAAGGAACTGTGCAACTGGTTCATTGTTCGTTTGTCAGTTTGCATATGCAAATGGCACAGCGCCATACATTTCAGGAGCAGAAAAAGCTGTTTCTATAATCAGGAAAACTAGCAATTAATGAGGTGGGAGTAGGAGCAGATATTGCTATAGGCAGGAACAGCAGGCTTTTGTGCCCTTCCTCCATGACTTTCTGTGTCTCTGCCTGGGTTTTAAAATTGTGACATAGTCGAGACAGCCCCTGGTCGTTGTCTCTCTAGTCAGTTCTGCCTTCCAAGGGCTCAGCGCTATGTAAACATGCAATTGAAAACTCATTCGCTCTGAGAATGAATTTGAAGGTGAGGAGACTCAATTTGAAAAAACTGACGTAACTGAATGGCTTTTAGAAATGTTGTTTCCTCAGCAGTGTTGGGAAACTGGGCTGCCTTACCACTGAAGGTGGGAGAATAAGAAACTGCAACAATTGAGGTAAACAACAACCAGAGATGAGCATGTGTATGAGAGCTGGGAGACCCTGCCTGGAGGGACCATAGACAGGAGACTCTTCATTCTGGATGTTTGCTCTGCCATATTTTGTGTATACTTCCACATAACCCCTGTATTTATCTAGTAGCACTCTACTCTGGTATAAACTGACATATTTTACAAATGGTTTGGATTGTAGCATGGTATTTAAAAGGAAACACAGATGTTAGAGAGCAATTCAGAGAGGAAATGAAAAGAGGAAGAGCATCTGGAGACTTGAATCTGGGCTGGAGCTCTGGTTGTTGGTTGATTTAGTAGTCTGGGGTCTTTGCAATCAGATCTGGCCTTTCTGATTTTAAGTAGGTGCTCTGAAGTATTCCCCAGCATATCTGACTTTGTTCTGGGTGTGGGACTGTGCACTGTGGAAGTTTGAGGCTCTGGAGAAAGCACAGAGAGAGGAATTACTTTGATGCCAACTCCAGTTGCAATAGCCACAGCCACAAGTTTTAGATCCCTTTCAGATATTATGAACCATCCAGTAACACTGCTGTCCACAAACAGTTGTCTGTTTTATGCAAACTTTGGCAAAGGACAATCACCCAAAGAGAAGAGATTCTGGGGACTCTGCCTAAGGGTTTTGTGTTTCAGTCACTGCTCTGAGTCCAGGTAAAGCTGGCAAACCTGCTTCTTTCATTGGTTTAATAGACAGGCTTGTGAGCATCTGCACAACAAACTGTTACACCACCTGTGGCGATGATAAATATTTTATACTGTGCAGAATTTGTGTCTTGATTACAATTACTTGCATGTTTCTGTTGTGCTTGTGTGTTTGCTGAGTTTGTGCAGATGGTATCTGTGCATCTGAACAGGCTCGACCGAAAATTCTTGTTATTCATCTTCTCTCAGGCTGAGGAAGAAAGAGTTCAGGAACAGTTTTATGTTGGAAATGTAGGGGTGCAATATTATTGTAATTCCCTGGTATTTGCTGGGAGAGGTGTTTCCTTAACATCCCCACAGCCCTGTGCTTGCTCTCCCTCAACCTCTCTTTGTCCTCAATGAAATGTGAGATTTAATGTGAGATGAATTCTAAGCTCATACATAGCCAGTCCCTTTTCTCAGTTAATTTTATTATTTAAATAAACATTTTTATATTTTGTACCCTTCTGTTGACTTTTTCAATGCATAGCCCTGGAAATACTGAGCAATTTACTATCAGGGATGTAGTTTATGTCTCCTAATAAGCAATACAGCTGTTATCTCTGTTTAACATAGAAATTCTTTTATTTCCTTGAACTTTGGTGCTGTATATTATATGCTATCTAAATCTAGTCAAACTTAAAAGCATCATAGAAGACACTGGATGGAGATCAACCTTAGGGTCAGTTCTTTGTTGTCTTTGGAATTTGCCTGGAACAGTGTGAAGGAAAAAGTAGAATCTGTGAGATGAGGAAACGCTGGGGTTTTTTTCTGCAGACTTTTTTCCAATTTATATTTAACCTTATCTAAAAGTAAATTCTAAAGACAGAAATTCCTTTTTTTTTTTCGAGGTAGTTCTTCCTTCCGTTTTATTTTTTGTTGGAGGAATATTTTATTCTGCTCTGGAATATTGACCATTTTAATCCTCTAAACACAATATTCAAGCCTCCTGGATGTTTCTGCCAGTGCAGCTAATTCAGGCTCCTAGGACTGCAGTGAGAGAAAAGTATGAGAAAACATACAACACTTGTGGAGGCCAAAGGTATTAAAGGGTTCGGGGGGGGGTAGGTCCACTGAGGGCTATTAAACATAATGGCCCAGATGCGACTGTGGTGTTAGTGGAGATGTGGACTCTAAATGCAAACTCTTTGGTTAGATCAGAAGATTTTGTAGTATTACATATGTGGCTTTGGAGATATTTTTATTTAGTATGTGCCTGTTTTCTAGACAACTAAATCATGTATGAATGTTGCAAGTGTATCACGGTTTTTATTTCTCAGAGACAGAAATGTACCCTTTACGTAGCGTCCTTTAAATAATATAACATGTAGGAGAACTCTAGGCAGGCTACACAATACTTGTTTTTGAGGGACTTGTTCTGTGCTTTTTGGAAATCCAGTGGAATATTATCAACATGAATAGGACTGAACCATAAATGCTTAAAATTATCAAAGCTAAATACATGCAATTTAGCTAGCCACAAATTATATACAGTAATGAAAATACCACTAGCAGAACTTGTAAAGGAGTGTACATATGGGTTATGGTGAGCTTCAGCACTTAGAGGAGAAATGATGAAAAGAAAGAAGAAAAGCAAGCTGCTTATGGAAATCATTTTCTGGCTGTCCTGTGTCATAAATAATCTGTGCCAAAATGCACAAAAAGCACTAAAAATATTTCTTCAATGCAGGTTTGACTGTTCTAGTATTGGACAAAGCAGCTAAGTTTGAACAACTGCACAACTGCTGTGTGCATAAGTTGTCTAATTTTTTTTAATTGTTGTTATCCCTTCTGGTATAATGAAGTCTCTGTAGCTAGGACACAGAAAAGTTTGCAGCCTTTAACATTTTACAGAGTTAAAAATAAATATCATACATAAAAAAAAGAAATCCTAATTTCTCTATAAAACCAAATGACACCGTTGTTGATTCTAAGTGAACAGGAATATGTAGGTTGTTTTTACCCCACATTCATTGTCTTTTAAAGATAATGCAAGTTTTGATGATGCCTTTATGTGCCATCATTCTCTTCATATTGTGAAAAATGCTTTCATGTTTCTGATAGGGAAATGATAATTTGCAATCTTGAAGAGATTGTCACATAAAGGAGACTGCATGTACTGAGCTGCATATGCTGCACAGATGAGGTAATGTCTGTGGTGCACACTTGAGATTAACCTGTTTGAAGCACAGAATACCACTTTAATGATGAATTAAAAACCAAAGGGGTGTGTGTGTGTGAACATATTACTCTGGGTAAAAAGGTGAAATCCTTCTCTAAGAAGGTTAAACGTGAAAGAAAAACACTATGCTGCAGAAATGAGCTGGAGAATTAATGCATTGTCAGAGGGAGTTTGGAGAAAAAAAGAGTATCTTCCCAAGATGACATATGACTTAATGAGAAGCTAAAGAAATGTAGTGGAGGTGTAGAGGGGAAATAGATAAAAATAATTCCTGTTTCCTCTTACTGTCAAACTTCCAGGTGTTACATGTTTTCTTTGCCTCTGGAGCCTAATAAAATACTTGTGGGAGTCAATGAAAATATTTTTGCCTCTGTATTCTATTTTCCCCAATAATAGATATTCTGAGAAAAAAAATGAAACACCATGGTAGTCTGAAAGGCATTTCTTTAGATGATGTAGATTGCAAATTATTTCCTTCAGGACAAGCAGTGCAATCTTGGGTCATAGTTCAGCTTTTAAACCAGTTTTGATAAATTTTTGCAAAACCAAGGCTTTAAGAAAAGTAATTGCCAGACAGCTTCAAAATCTACTTACTATTGCAAGTGATCTGTTGAAACATATCTTTTTGGAAATAATTGAAATATCATCAGTCCATATACTACCTGAAATAAACTGGTTTATATACAAAGAGGGGGAAGAGCATGTTTCATAAACTATTACACTGAAGCTTTAGAAATGCAGCACAGTACTGAATATCTAGACAGGTTTAGTAATTGCTGAGACTTTGCAGCCTAATGATTGAGAGTTTTTTCATTTTCCAGATGTTAGGAATTTCAGCCTCTGTTGTGCAAAGAAACTTCTTGCTTTAATTATTATATTTCTTTTAAACTGAAATGGTAAGCTGCTTTGTTAACATGCTCCATTTATCATGACAGTTATAAGAGTACACCTTCAAAAATGGATTTTGTGTAACTGCAAAAGCAGAAAGCTGAGAGGTAGTTTTAGTAATTGAAGAAGGTTAATCTTGTATGGTGAACTTCTTGTGTGGATAATAACAAATGTCAGCAAAACTTCAATTGTTTGCTGATGTCCCATTGCCATCAGTTACAATAATATATATTATATTGACAGGACAATTATATTAACATAGAAGTCCTTAGATAATTTTTTTATAATGGTAGAATCTAATTCTTGATAAACAAGTGGACAAAACACCTATAATTAAACAACTGTACATAATGTTGATTAAACAGCTGTACATGATGTTGATGGTTTTATGCCAGCCAGCAAGAATCTTTCCCCTGGAAAGGCAGCCAGAATACCAACAGAAGCATGATGCAGGTCAGTGAACTTTAATTCAAGGATTAATGACATGAAGGGGTGTCAGGGGAGGTTTAGGCTGGATATTAGGGAAAGGTTCTTCCACTGGAGGGTGGTTGGGCACTGGAACAGCTCCCTGGGGAAGTGGTCACAGCACCAAGCCTGACAGAGTTCATGAAGCATTTGGACAATGCTCTCAGGCACGTGGTGTGACTCTTGGGATGGTTCTGTGCAGGGCCAGGAGTTGGACTCTATGACCCCAATGGGTCCCTTCCAACTCAGCTTATTCTATGATTCTTTGCTGCTTCAAGTCAAACTGCAGCTGCAAGTGGTAAGTGATTTCAGTCGATGCACCTTCCTGTACAGCATCTAGAGGAGTGGAGGGAGGAGTTCTTCCTGGATTTGCTTCACATTACGCTGTGGAACACGGATTGGTGTTCCTGTGTCTCTCAGGCCCAGCACCACCAGTGGCCGTGCCGTGTTCACTTTAACCTCGGAGCGAAGGCTGCTGTGCCACGCCATGCCTTGTGTGCGGGGGGTTCCCGGACAGAAACCGCTACACTTTTACTGTGCTTAGCCTGTGCAGTGAGCCTGAAGCTTCTGGGAAGTGTTGGATTCACTGTAAATGTGCAATAAATTTAGCACTCGGGAAGTATTTTGGGCTTACTGTGAATGTGTGAATCAGTTGTGCATTGTTAATGTTAACAGTTGTGCAGTCTGTCAGTGGCACATCTGAAGCTTCCAGGCAGTGTCTGACCCATGGTGTGTGAATGTGCAGTCAGAATCACAGGTGGGGTTGGCTTGGGAGGGACCTTTGAAGACCAGCCAGTCCAACCCTGCTGTCATGGGCAGGGTCACGTTTCACGAGACCAGGTTGCTCAGAGCCCCCTCTGGCCTGGCTTTGACCATTTCCAGGGATGAGGCACCCTCAGCTTCTCTGGACAACATGTTCACCTCCCTCATTGTAAAACATTTATTTTTTATTCTTAATATAAATGTCCCCTCTTTAGATTAAAGCTGTCACCCTCAGCCCTATCACAGTTGATCTGGACAAAAACTTCAGGAAATGCATTTCATTTCCAAATGATAAGTAGCTGGAAAAGGGGCCTTGTTTGGGAAAACCTGGGCTAAGGCAGTCCAGCGCAGATTGCTGCAGAGCTGGTCAGTGCCTTCTGACAATCAGGGAAACTTCAGCCTTGTCTTAGGTTTGTTGTTCCTTTAAGAGGGCTGTGTAAGGCCAGAAAAAAAAAAAGTGTTTTTTTTTCATTATGGCTTTGCATTGTCTTCCCATAAACTGTGTATGAGGCAGTGATGGAATGGAGAATGTGGAGCTTCTGGAGATGAAGTATTTTGGGGAAACAGGTCCAGGTGTGCATCCAAGAAGTGAATCAGTGAATCAGCCGAAGAACAGATTTTTTTTTTCTTTTTTAAAATCTCATTGGAAATAATTTTGCGGCCTAGTCTTGAACCTGGAGGCTATTTTTAATTTTAAGAGGATTTCTCTCTTGATGAGGTGATAACCTAAAATGGCACAGGAGGGTCTAACGCAGAATGTTTTCATTCAGGGGCTCTGTTTTACAGTCAAGCCTAGTAATACAAAAAGGAAGCTTGAAAAGAAATTGTTAACTTTATAGATCCAGAGTTGTTCACTATTCTGCACATGTGCATTTATGGTTTTGAACATTACACTACAACTTACATGCCAAAGAAATACTTGGATCCCATGCAGTCCTCCAACTGCTTATATATATCCAGAATGTTGCTGTATATGTAGAAATACAAACATTGCATAAAAAGCATCTTGGAGAAGAAGCAAGGGAAAGCTGTCCAGCACAGGACAGGAGGGGATCTGAGGATGGACTCCTAAAAAAACAATGAAGAAAATCATAGAATCATAGAATTGTTTAGGTTGGAAAAGACCTTTTAGACCATTGACTCCAACCATTAACCCAACACTGCTAAGTCCACCACTAAACCAAGCCCCTAAGTGCCACATCTACATGTCTTTTAAATACCTGCAGGGATGGGGAATTGTAAAAGACTGAACTGTTAAATGATAAGGGCTCAAAACATTCCCCAATTTGTGGAGGGCTGTAAGGGCGCTTTGTTGAGATGGAGGTGAGCTTTTGGGTGTGTAATAGCTCCACCTCTGATCTGATAAGACAGAGGGTGAAAGAATGAGGGGCTATGAGTGAGATAGGAGAGAGATCCTGTGGAGACAGACTGTGCCTCTGGTCATGCTAAATTGTCCTCCCTTGCACAAACCACTGGGTTGTGGGGCTGCTCCTTCCTGCTCCTGGGGAAGTACCAGGACACTGGCTGTGGCCTGAGGGTGTTCATCTCTGCCGAAGGACCATAATCGACTCAACTGTGCTGATGTGATGGGCAGCTGTGCTGTCTTAGAAGGCGTCAAGGACTCCCAAGCATCCCATGATCAATACTATTGCATCAAGCTGCCCGCCCTGGAGGAGGTACCTGGGCATTCCCACCTGAACCTGAGTGGATACAATCCCAGCAGATGGTGTGTTCCAGAGATTTTTTCCCCACCACTTCTTCAGGACTTCCTCCCCGAGTTGATGGATCCGGTCTGCGACCAAGACTACAAGCAGCCAATCTTGTCGTGGGGCCTGTGGGTGGTGAGAAGTTCACTCTGGTTCTGTCTCTCTTTCTTTATTTTGTGCTTCACGCTCTTGTCCTTTCTCTCTTTCTTTTCCCTTGTGCATGTCCTTGGATGATGTTGTTGCACTTTCATATTGCAATGCTCTTATGTTGTTATATTACTATAGAAAATAATAACCAAAATGGCTACACACCTGCTTTCCTTTGCAACCAAATTGTTCTACAAGAAACCCTACATATGTACGTTCACAAACACAGAGCACTCAGGGTCATTTCACCCTGACCTGCCCCAAGGGATCTACTAACAAGAACCTGGGTTACCCTCACCTTCTGCGGTGGGTTTTAACAGGACTCTACCACTGCCCCAGGCAGCCTGTTCCAGTGCTTCTCCCCTGGTGCAACTGCAGGCCATTTCCTCTTGTCCTATCACTTATTACTTGGGAATAGAGACCAACTCTCACATTTTAAGTTGAAGTATCCCAGAAGAACCATGACTAGCAATTGCAGGACTTCTCCCAGTTGTTTATAGAATTTTTCATCTGCCTCTTCAGCCTGGTTGGGAGGTCTGTAACAGACCCCATCATGGTATCTGCCAGGTTCTTAATCATAAAGACACAATGCCAGTGGTACCATCATTAAGCTCCAGAAAATCAAAACTGCCCCTAATATACAGGGCTCCCTCACTTTCTCTCCTTCCTTGCATATCCATTCTGTAGAGTTTATACCCATCCATTGCAGCTCTCCAGTTGTGTGAGCCATCCCACCACGCTTCTGTCACGGCAAATATGTCACGGTTTTCCTGCTGCACAACGGCTTCCAGCTGCTCCTGTGTGTTGCATTGGTGCAGATAGATTTGCACTGGTCACAAGGTTGAAACCCAAACAAAAGCCAGAGGGCAGAAGGAATGTCACCACGTTGGGAAATATGCACTCACAGCTAATACTGCTGCTGCAGATGGATTTTTCGGGCACAATAGCTGGTAGCTGTCCCAGAAGCAGCACAATTGCTGCTTCTGCCTTACAAGCAGCTGATTGTGGGTGGTGAAATTGCTGCCTTAAAATCAAGTCAGGCCATGAACATCCTTTTTCTTTGCCCTTATTGTTTCTCTCTAGAGTGACTTCCAGAGCGTCTTTAATAACCTTTCCTTGGCACATACACCAAAGGTATCTATTTTTTTCACTTTGTTACCACAACAGCTGCATATTTCTCCCTGTTTGCAGCCCCCACCCTCACCCCGAGGACATGATAGTAGGCTGTGAACTTCTGGAATCAAGGATCAGTCCCTTAACTGCCATAAAAAGTAAAAAAATTAATCTCAATGAACCCTGGCATATTTTTCTAATTGATGTGAATGAGATGAAAGGGATAGCTGACTTCTGTGACCTCTGGAGGATTATTGTGTATCATGTGTTGCATGAATAAAGGGGTGTGCCATAGCTGCAAAAATGGGAATTGACACCATTCTGCTCTTTAACAACATCCATTGGTGTGTGACATCCAAGTACATTAACAGCTGTCACCCTTCATTTCTCTTCTGCTCACCTCCCACATACTTTGTACATTTGCATGACGAAACTCGGTGAGTGAAATAGTTTGATGCTTACAATTGTTGAGACTCTTGTTCCAACTTATTTTCATAAATGCAACAGTAATAATTAGTCTGCTGGTACTCTTTCCATCTTCACCAGAGCAAGACAGCAGGAAAGTCAGCAGAACTTCTGGGCAGGTTCTTCTGTATCTTGCTGTATCGGAACTTGGAGGGGGAGTGCCTTGACATATGTCTACATTACAGATAAGATACTTATCAAAGGAATAGGTTTTTAAGTGGTGCAAACTGACACGTACATTGTTAGGACTAAAATCACTCTCCAAAGCTTTTTTCCCAATAAAATTATTTTGAGTCGATATTGTGGTATTTCTTTCTCAATCAAAAATGAGTAGTATTGAAAAGGTTTTAAGAAAAAATGGTTCATATTATACATTTGTGAAAGAAACATTGCTTCCATGTTTTTATTTCATTAAAGCTTTTGTGTCTGGCTGTAAACCAAGATTCTGTAATACCTTACTTCTCATGGAAGGTTTCATAGCAACTAAAGCTGAAGAGCATCATCTTACTACACCATTTCAGTCAACTTAGAGTTGAAATGGTCATGCTTGTGTTTTAAATTAGGTATTTAAGCATCTTTTGGAATTGAGAAGGTCTAACACAGTGTGATCTTGCTTTCCCTTCCCTTGGTTAGGATAGAGAGTTTCCCTGTTGCATAGAGAAGCTGCATGGTACTAATTACACTGTAGGAAAACTAGCACATACTCTGTGTGTGTGCTGGAGCTGGATTTGTTCTCCTCTCATCTGGTCTGTGGGAATTTATTTGACAGCTGAAAGGAGGTTTGAGCTGGCTGTTAAGTACTACAGGAGCATTAGGCAAACGGGACTGAAGATTCTGTTCAGGAGAAGATCTGCTCAAACATCTGTCTTGCTAACTAATTATATTCAATATAGTTATACTCAGTAAACCTTTTGGTGAGAAGTTTGACTCTCCTTTTAAAGCTACAGTTATGCTGTAAAGCTTTTAGTACACGAACAGTCATACTTCTTATGCTGGTACAAAGCAGAATAACTTCACTAAGCATCCCAAGGAAATAATGGGATGTGGGCTAACAACATAAGTACTTTTACCAAGATGTATCTAGATCCATGGTAAGAAAGATCGGAAATACGAGTTTATGCTGGCACTGTTAAAACAACACCACCTTTTACTTTCATAGGGACTAATTTGCACGAGTCATGGATGATGGAAAGGTTATGCTTGAAGAACCGGGTTCAATAACTATTGAATTTAGATGGAGACTTTCCTGGGCTTTGGATCAAGTTATAATTTCCAACTCAAGTTATTTCTAAGTTAGAAAATATTTCAAATGCCTCTGTATTTCTTTTGATGTGTTGGATGTGTTCCAAAGTGAATAATGGTTTGAAGGAATAACATGTGCTTGACAGAGTGAACTTCAGAAACAGTATGACTTGCTTCTTACCACGGTAAATCTTTGCTATAGGAAAGTCATAGCTAAAGCCAGACCTGATTGTGACTGCACAGGGGGCAGTGCAAAGGAAGTTGATGAGGCCTTTTTCTACTACACTGATTAAAAACCAGAGCAGTGCACTCCAGGCTGCGAATTAGTTTGGAGGTAACATTTTGATTTGTGGAATAAACAAGAAGGGGCTAAAGCAGTTATTGTGAGCAGCTTGCTTGAAAACCACATTAAGCTACATAGGAGGTCTGTTTAAAATTACTTTGTTTAGCAAAAAAGCAACAATTACAATTAGAAACAGTTTGGCTGTTAACATCTAAAACTAATTTCCCAGCTGAGACTTCATGGAAATATCTGTATGATATAAAAGACCTAAACCCAAACATTGGTCAAAACATCCTGAAAATGTCCGGAAATATGTTTGTATGTGATCCTTGCCTGGTTTCTTTGAACTATCTCAACTTTTCCACCTTTTATTTTCATGAGAAACTGTGAAATGTAGTCCTCTGGTTATACTTGGCTGTGAAATTATGTTTCTAGGAGCTGGCAAGTCCCGTAACTCTCTTACACAAACTCTCTTCTTTAGTTGTCCCATGTAATGAGAGAATGTACGTTTGGAAACATCACAGCAGTTTGAGTACATGGCCTTTCTTTCCAACCACTCCTTTGTCCCAGACACAGCCTCTGCATTCATGTGGGCTGTGGCTGCAAAAGCTACGCCTGCCCTGGTGCCCAAGAGGTCCAGCAAGCACAATTCTCTCTGAGCAGGGTTTCAGCAGGGTTTCTGCTCTACTCACAGCTTGTGCAACTCATTTACTCCGACTTTGGTTACTCTGATCCTATTATGTCCCAGCTGCATTCTTTACACTGTCTGCATTTAAAGCACAAATTAATTTAAGCTGATAATTTTGATTTATAAAGCATTTAACAGCATAAAGCTTGGCTATTTGCAGATCATCTTCAGCCTTCACCTTCTGGGTATCTGTGGTCAGTCACAGTCCACTGTGTAATGTTTCTCACCCTCTTGCACTAAATTAGGGATGTATACTCCTCCCTACCAGGGCACAACCTGCTTTGTTTCCCACCTGTCTGAAAAAGCTTATTTTTTAGTTTTAGCATGTAATGGAATTTGACTAGTAACAACAGCTCTAACTTTTCTCTTCTTCTGGGAAGCCATGCTTGTCAAGAATCCAACAAATGCTGTTTCAGTAATAATCTCGGCAGTGAACGTACAGTTGCTCAGTGGTGATGTAGGGCACTGTGCCTTTGGAAAGGGTCTGGATAATGAGCCCTGTTCACCAGCACAAGAAAATACATGACAGCAGCTTGCCTCTGGATGTTTTTAAGTACAGAACCCCATTCTGGGAAAGCATTTTGTATTTAAAACATTTGTATTCTAATTCTTCAGAATAACCATACATTTAAAGCAGAAGCCTTCAACTGCAATGGATACTCTCAGACTGGGTGACTTCTAGGATATGAGTTGTGATCTGCTCTTCCACTGCAGCATCATCTAATGAATTGATGAGACACATGATACACCTTCCCCAAGAGGGCAAGTGAGAGCCCTGTTTGATAACTTAAAGGCTGAACTGAGGGTTCAAAGCTAACCCCCAATACTTGAGAAGGAAGAGCTGCTCCACAGTGGACCTTAGGAGAATGACAGTGTTTTCACACCCATCTTCTCATCTGAAGAGCCTGTTCCTTTATCAATGCGCCCACAAAATCAATCCCATGTGCCCATGAAAACAATTATGTTGGGTCAGACAACTTGGTACTCTGAATGGAGCCACAAGGTTTGTTTGTGGTGACTGTGTCTGATGAAGAGGCTGAGCTAAAATGGTGGGAGATACAGGCTACACAGTGCTTGAGGAAATGTTTCTGTCAGAAGAGTATCCCATCCAACCAAAGTGTTTCCACAGACTGGTTTGGGCCACTGAAAAAACTTATTTGATGATGGAAATGTTCCACGTGGCCATGTTCCTGCTCAGTCTTTTCTGTATTAGCATGCTACCCTATGATATAAGTCCAGCAGTTTAATTATGTTTTACAGGGTCATCTCTTTGAACCTTTCATTGCATTGCTTCCAAATATGTTGTGGGTTTTTGGTTTGTTTTTTTTGTTTTGTTTTTTTTTTTAGGGTTGCTATTGTCTGCTTTCTAGGCTGATCAGTTTTCCCTGATTTGCTCCACCACTCTACTTCTAATCTTACACCATAGCACTTTCCCCATTATTTCAGGCGAGAAGGGAACTATTGTAAAATGCTTTTATGGTGTTGTCAACATAATATTTTATGCCTTTTCTTTTGCATCATAATCTTTATGGTCTGAGATTTTTCTCTGCTCCCATATGGGACGGTCCTCCCTGACTCCAGAGCAGAGGCAGATAATGCCAAACCCAGGGAGTATGTCCTCTGTAACTTCTTCGTATTTTGTTTCTCATTCTCAGCTTTATTTCTTTACTGGCCTCAGTGCTGTCTCTTCCTTGCTGCTTTAGAAAAGGTTTTTTGGTTTGTGCTCTCCTCTTACCCTAAAACCTTGTTACTGCAATCTGTAGAACCCCACTTGTGACAGGTCACCAGTCTGATGTCACCCCATTCACTGCAACCCTTTGTGCCCAACCCATAAGCCAGTTGCTCACCCACCACATGATGTGTTTATCCAGCTGTGAGCTGGACATCTTGTGCAGAAGGACACTGTGAGAGACTGCATGGAAAGCTTTACTGAAATCCAAAAAAAGATCACGTCAACTGGCTCCCTTTGATCAGCTAGGTGGGTTACCTTGTCATAAAAGAAAATCAGTTTTGATAAGCAGGACTTTCCCCTCACGAAGTCATGCTGGCTGTGACCAGTGACTGTGTTGTACAGAAAGCACGTTTTTCTCCCTCCAGACCAGGACCTCCAAAAGCACCATTGTACTGCTGGGTAGAATTTCAAGGCCACAAATGCACTCAGCTTTCTCCCTTTCAACTGACTCAGTTCCATCCCACTCTCCTGCATCCTAGGGTGAAAGAGCAGCTCAGCACAGAGATGCTGCAGCTTGTGGCATGTGAAACACAACTTGCAAACTTCTGCTCCAGAGCACTTCACAGTGTAATCAGATCAAACACTAATTCCTTCCACACAGATCTTTGCTGACTGAAGCAGCAGAGCAGTACCAAGCAGGCCAGCATGCATACCACTGCCTAAGTAATGGCAGATTCTTTCCATTCTACCCTGTGAAGAGACAATCATCATTGCACAGTACAATTTGATATCTTAACACCTTAAATACAAAGTCATTGGTGCAGCTGATGTACAAATAAATTTCTATCTAAGACTTACTTCTGAACTAAGTGAAAAGAGTAAAGCCCTTCAAGACACAAAATATTTATTTTTGTTATGCCATTCCACAGTGTGAAGGAAGATAGGGACCTGACCCAGAGTGTAAAGTTCAATTCAGCATTACGTGCCTGGTTAAAATAAGCACTAATTAATCAGACCTACTTGGCAGAAAGGATTCTTATGCATCACTCGAATCCAAGGTGCTGGGGTAAAAAGGCACATCTCAGGAACACAGGACTTTCTCTTAACCACAATCAAACATGACACTGTTATCCTCAGGTGGTGGAAGACAAACTAGAATTGTTGTCAGCCCAGCAGCTGGAGCTAGCCCTTCTCTCTGCCCTGGTACGACACATGCACTCTAGACATCAGAGTGACTGAGATATTCTTGTAACAAAATAGCTTTATGCATCCACTTAAAAATACATAAAATGGAAAAGAAAGTAGAGTGCTTTGGCCTTGGGCAAGGTGAAATACCAGAAATGCAATGAGATAAATTACCTTCCAGGCTTGTGTGGAAGTGCTAAATGTCTTCAAAACACAAGGTTCTTACACAAACGCCATTTATTTCAATAGGACACACACTGCTAAATAAAATGAATTCACTATGAATGAATTAGATCGAGTTGGAACAAAGTAGAAGCTTTTTATAAGCTCAAAGCATATTGGGCAATAACTAAAATGCCTACAAATATTCAGAGCACTGGTAAGAATGAATTTATGCCACCTTGCAAGAAGTATTTTTTGTATCTTAATACCTATGGCCAAATAATCATTTTATTTGATTATCACTAACGGAGATGAGACAGGAAGCTGTGAAAAGGGACTATGATGAGAAAAGCTGAGATCATTATATTGTTTACTTTGGGAAAAAAAAAAAGCAGTATTTTATTACAGTTATACCAACAACCACAGCCAAGCATTAGCTGTGCTCATTTTGAAACCGCAATTTGTGCAAACAGCAATTATGACAATTTCTTTTATTAGATGGTAAATGAATGGCTAAGAAATTCTCAAAACAGAAATTCAAGAAGCACCATTTTACCTTTTTTTTTTTTTAAATTAGGCATTACAGAAAATGGACTAGGCCATTCTGCCTTGCTCAAACCATTTCGATAATTTTGTTAAATAAGAGAGGGAATATTCAATTTAACATGTGTAAAAGCTAATATTTACATTGTTCAGTACATAGTGCAGGATCACATTAAGAGAAACTGGAAGAGGAAGAGAATAAACTGTTCTTAGGGTCCACTGTAGATAGAACAAATATTAATGAGCTTAAAGCATAGTAATATAGTCAGGTAAGACTTTAGAAAAAAAATCTTTGGAATGATAGAGCTAGTGAGGCATGTGAAGAGATAGCACAGGGAAGTCACGGAAATACCCTCCCTGGAAAAGATTAACCCAATTTTCACCAATGTTTATTTACAGCTGAACTGCTCTGGGACTGACACTACAGGGATGACTAAAACTATCTCTTCAAATCCTCCCCAGACCTGTTTTTTAACAGTTTTAATGAAGCAATTGTTCATGATTTCATCTCACACAAATGGCCTTTGTCACTTGGCATTATAAGGGATATGCTGATTGCCATAAATAATTCCTGCCATAGATAAATCAGGACAGAGATGAAACAGATTTCTCCTTTAAGTTAACTGCTCTCTATTTTTGTATTTTTTTCCCCATTAAATATATGAGTTTGAGAGAAACCAAATGGACAGCACATATAGAGAGCAGACATTGGATAAAGGTAGGCTTTGAGACCATCAGAATGCAATGGTCCCATTTGATGCAGGGACTTGCTAACTAGTATTACTTTGGAAAAGAAGTGTGCACAAGGGAAGGAGCTGGAAATTTAGATTATATGTTTAGGTTATATAGTTGACATGGAAAATTATTGTTTCCAATAATTTTTAATTTAATTACTTCTTTTGTTGCAGTCTTGCATTAACAAGCCAGCTGGCTCTCCTATGTGGAATATCATCACTGCCTTCAGGAAAGATAAGCTTTCCTTACACATTGCCATATACACACTTCTGCTAAAGACAGGGTCCTGCAGCTGCTTGCTGCCCACCGTGGCTAATGGTCCACGTAACCTGAGCAGCATTCCTTGAGCACCATGTTCACACTAAATGCTCAGCAGCTGGAGCAGCTGTGTGAAGTGCAACCTTAGATTACTAGAGACATCATTAAGTGAGTAATTAAGAAGCTGAATCTCTCCACTCTCTATCATTTCACCTACTTTTAATAGAATAGCTCCTCAGCCACCTTGTCTTTGGGATATATCTACTTTATCATTAATTCAGTCACGTATTTTACAGGTAATACTGCTGAAAATATTTTTTTTGCTACATCTGTGCAATAAACTGAAAAGACCAGAAAGTGACAAATGTATTAAAAGAATTAAAAGTTAAGTCAGAATAAAGACAAAAAGACACTTTTCTGCCATTTGCCCACCATGTGCAGCACAGGCTGTCTCATGCACTGAAAGCCCCAACAATCAAAGTCTTGAAATTCTAGAACAAAAATCCCTCTCTCCTTTCCACGAAAGTTTGGACTTACTCCCAAATACTTTTAAAATAATTGGTTTAGCATAAGATCACAGCTTGCACAGTTCTACCAACTAACTATTGTGGATGATCTTCCTGTTTTGTTATTAATACTAGGATTTAGTCCATAGATTTGCCAATTACAAACCTCAGTATTTGCTCTCTGAGTCAGTCTCAGCCCAAAACCCCAGAGACTAAATGTTTCAAGCCCCTTAAAGTAAGCATGGAAGAAGCATGTTGAAATCTAGTGAAAAACTTCAAGTTTAAGTTTTGTCTTACTTTTTTTCCTTTGTGATACAGGCATTTAACATCCAAAATGCACCTGTAAGCAATCAAAACCATAGGTGAAACACAAGAACCAAGGATTTACCTAGTGAGTCATCAAAGTGCTTTATTTTATAAAGCCTTGCTCATGTTTGGAGTGTAATCTAAGCACTAACATACACAATAATGAGTCTTCCTCGTCCTGTCCAAATAAACAGTTTATCAACAAGAATGAGTGACAAAAATGCTACACAGACAAAAAGAATGCTTTGCTGTAAATGTCTAAAATGGTTTAAAAATGTACAAATTGTTGGCCGCAATTAAATACGTACTCCAAGTACCTTATTTTTACTCCAGGGTCTCCCTGTGGCCTCATACCTTCAGAAGCTTCAGAAAACGAAACTTGGGTGAGAATGTAGACAACCGAGGTGTTTAGGGAGAGGACAAAAAAAAATCAAGCCACAGTACCAACTTATTTAAATACATACAATACAAAAGTATACACATACATTACAGTGCTGCAGACATCACTAAGTCAAACGTAACAAAGTCCAGTGGGAAAGGTCGGGGAAAGGAAAAAAATTAGTACACAGCAACAGGGATAGTATTGCCTTTGGCCACTGAAGAGAGTGTAATTAAGGGGTTGCTGTTGTATGGGCTCCTCTGAAGTGAACCACAACACAGGTTATGCACAGTTGCAGCTGAGCAGCACTGACATTAGTTATGGAGAAGGCATGCTGGCACTCCTGATCCCAGTTAGAAACGATGAGAGGGAGGTTTGACTTCTCTTACGTTGCCTACAAAATCTAACAATTTCAAAAAAGAAATTTTAAAGGCACAGCTTTAGCACAGTGTATAAGTAGATAAACTTTTAAGCATATGTAAATTTGTCTCTTTCAAGCATGAAGTCTTTCAGGGAAAAATACAGGAGGAGAAGGAATACAATGTTGTTTAAAAATTTTAAACAAGTTAAACATGATCAGCACAGTTTCAGGCAATGTTCTATACAATCAAAATTGAGTAAATGGTAGGACAGGTCATTTTGATGCTGAAAGACAACCTTGGGAAAAATCCCTCTGAAATATCCGTTCACATTTTATTGTAAAAGAGTCTATGATGGAGGTGAGTGAGACATTCACTTTAGTACACTACTGCACATTACCTCTTGGAAGATGACAAACATTACTTCATTTGTACTGCAAAATAACTTTACATGTAAACTCAAAAGTCATATATTGTACACGGCTCTGAATTTCAGAAATATCCCTGCTTTCCTAATAATGTAAACAGTAAAATTCAGGGTTCATTTTTCAAGGGATAATCTATAATAAAATACCGCTGTTTCAACAGTACAACATAAGCATTTAAACTTCAAATTCCCAGTAAATTACAAGGGAATGGAATTTCTATCAGTGTGCACACCTTTCAGGACGGGTAGAAGATGGAGCTACTATTGCCCAAAACTATGCGCTTCTTCAGATAAGCTTTTTTTTACACTTGTAACATTATTAGCTCCTATATTGCAAGAATATAAAACAAATGAAAACTTCAGGTAGCAAAGTGAAATAAGCAAAGTTTTCCCTTAACATAAATTTACTATTGCAAAAATGTACACATAGCATGAATTAGGTTAGCTCTCCGTAAGGTAAGAGATGCCAGCTCTCAGATGTCTGAGAGGCTGAACTTCCTGACACAATGTGCTGAAAAAGAAGACAAAAATGGGAGAGGGAGGAAAGAAAAGGAAAAAAACGCAACTGCTAGGAACCAAGTGGGAAAAGCCTCTGGCACCAAGGGGTGTTGCAGCTGCTTTTTTTAAGGAGTGCCAGTGTGCAGGGTGTAACATTTGCAGTAAGGTCTTCATTACTATCATCATCATCATCATGAAGAATACTGTCATGTATCTTTTTTCAAAAAATAAACTGATCCACAGTTTACAATTTGATATCAATATTGTAGATTTAACATGCATTTACTCTTCCCCACCCCCACCCCACACCTCTTTGCTCATTTATTCCACTTCAGCTGGTAGCATCAGAGTATTACTGTCACAGTGCACTCTGAGTAAGCTGTTCTATTTATTTAAATTATTTTAAATTTTTTTTTGCACACACAAAAGAGTCAGAAATAGCTAGAACTATGCTGGGAATATCAGGCAGCTGTTAAAGCGAGTACTCCACCCCACTTCAGTCATCTTTGCCAGCAGATGTAAACAAAGGGGTTGCTTTCTGTAAGATGAGCGCTTCTCTGAGTTCCTTTTTTTCCCTACACTTGTAGCCACTGCTGCTGTTCCCAGGTCTCGTGTCTGTCCTATGTAACATGATAGGTTACGTCAAGATGTTGGCAATAAAGTCCAAGAAGCGCTTTGAATACTGTTCAGGATTAACAGTTGAAATTTCTGCACCAGCCTACACAGAGAATTGGGAGGAGAGAAGAAAGAAGGAAGAACCAGTGTTTTACTTGATGCTTTTGTCACTGAGGATGTTACTCAATAAATTTCATATTCAGTTTCAGAAGCAGAGACTGGAAACACAGATTGTAATGGCCCTCAAGCAGAATCTTACTGGCGCCTTTTTAGGCTTCACAGGAGGACACTGATGGTCAGTACTCACCACTGTAACAGCTGTCTTCCATTTCTGAAACATATTCTTTTTACTTTCTGTACTTCTCTTTACTTCCATTGTACTTCAGTCTTCTATATGAATTTTTACAGCACAATTAGCCATGCTACCCACTGATTCACCAGCAGATTCTGGTCTCTTGAGCAGCAGTGCCTTCATACAGAGAAGACTGAATTGCCATACTTAGATCTGGCATGTCAACACTTGTGTAACATATATTGTTATCTGAATGCTAAATAGCCTGGTTTGAAATACATGGTAACAGTAACACCTTTTCAATGTTTAGACATTTAAATCTGGACTCACCGAATAAACCATACAATTGTTATTTCAATGAAGTCATGATTTCACTCATATTTTTACTTGAGTTTTTCAGAGCCTTACCCATATTTTTATTTATACTTTTCCTGCTTTACAAAAGAGGAAAGTTGCACGCATGCAATTAATGAATGAACTTCAGTGTCATGTGGCTCAGGATGGAGATAGCGAAATAAACAAAATGGATGTATGAAAGTAATGTTCTGTAATAAGTTCTAATCACAATCAGCTTCAATAATCACAGCTGTTGCTCACAACATATTTCTATCCATTATTTAAGCCAGAAGTGTGAGTTTTCAAAGTCTGCTACTTTCAAAGTTCAATAATAATTGCCAGATAATGGCTGCATATGGTCTGCATCAACTTTCAACTACCCAGAGAGCAGAGAGAGTAATGAAAGCATTGCTTTAGAGAGACAAAAAAATACCTCCTACAGGCCTTTGCAGGTCACATCACTCTCTACTGTAACTAAAAAGCCCTGAGCCCTTTGCCTAAAACTTCCCCCAATGCCCTGACCCTTTAGATGCTTAGACACCCTTAGGTGAGTGTCTAACCCTAACTCCCTCCCCTTAGGAGGGATTTTAGCCCCATGAATTAATATGCTCTTTCTAAAAAGTTTATGAAATTTGAACCTTAAATCACCACAGGAGTGATAATGGTAGATATAAATCATAAATCTGGAAGACTGGGCTGTTTCACCACAGTTCTTTAGTGTCTGCTGCTAAGCAGCAATTGCAGTCAAAATTAAATAATGGCAGTCAAACAGAAGCCTTCACTGAACAGTCTCTGAGTATTTAATATGTATGTGTTATTTTTATGCCTGATTTTGCAATTTGTACTTTTTTTTTTCTGAAGAAGCCTTCTAGAGTGAGCCACATCATATGCTGAAGAACTAACTTTCAGCAGGTAGCACCAAATAATGAAACCATCATTAGGGGGGCTGCATCTGAAATTAGATTCATGACAGCCTTCATAGAGCAGTGAACAGCTCTGTTTGCAAGAATAAGGCGCATGTCACAAATTTAGGACAAAGTCTTAAAAAGCATCTCACTAGAGCTCTTTGTGGGTGAGAAAGCTGTGCATACAGCTGAACGAGGAGTTCCACTCTCAGTATGTCATTTGTAGCAGTTACTCTGTACATTTTTATTGCACATTAAACTTGAAAAAAATTCTGATCTATTTCCCCTTTCCCTAGATTTACTGAACTGTCCTATATCAGGGCACTAAACAGAAATGCATGAACATAAATGGAGTAAGAGGAAGAAACCAACCCAGATACTTACCCCATGCTTTACTGTTTTTGCAGCATGGGCAGCTTTCTTTTTTGCATCATAATGAGTAAGAATGTCAATAATGGCCATAAAGTACACTTCCTTCCTGGGTGCATCTGCAAAGGCAAACACAGGGCAGTAAGAATGACTTCTGAAATAGCTTAACAACAAGTCCTCCTTCTAACAAAGGAGACTTGGTGAGACTCAATCAGCAGCTAAGACAGGTCAATGTCACTCATAATCAAGATCTGTAAAAACCACAGGCTCAAGCTGTCCTTAACTGAGAGTTTAACTGCACTCATATATAATGCAAAACCCCCTAAATGAGTGTAAAATAAAAAAATAGCATACAGCAATAGGAATTATTGCTCAGTTAAAGTAATGTGGATTTCATCTTTCTTTGTGGAAAAATTATGAAGTTTTATATGAAAGGTAATGCTTTTGTGTCAACAAACAAGATCATATTTTCTTTACCAATAAAACCATGTATTTATCCATGTCAATGCTGATGGAAAAACAAAAAAATTCCTGTCTTGAACAGCCACAGGTAACTAGTTATACTAGTTTTACACACTAACATCAAACTCAGTTTCAGGCTTCTTACACACTCCTTACGATGACATTCTTAGCTGGAACACAGAAATTGGGTATGAGTGCACAAATTTTCAGAAAGCAACAAAAAAAGTGAAATATAACTTGGAATGCTTCTTTCTTCATTCTTCTTAGATTGTGTTTAACAGTGTTCTCTGCCAGAAAAGACCAACTATAGATACTAGGCTTCCTGAAAGGGATGAAAACCCCATGAATTAACTGCTGAAGAACTGGTGAACCTGAATAGCTAAGCATTATAGAAATCTTCTCCTTTCTGCTGCACCAAAGAGCAAATTTCCTTTTCCACAGAGTAAACTTCTATTTTTCAGTTTACATTTGCCTTTACATGGTTGTGGGGACTTAGGACTGAGATGCAAGAATCAAACCACCTTAACATAAAAATATTTCTTATTGCTTACTTTCATGGGATTTTATTCCATAAACATCAATAGCTGGATCAAACTCCCCTGGAGCCAAAGGCAGTGAGCTGTTCAGCGTATTTCCTGGACTGTCTGGAGGGGTTCCAATGGGGTGGGTCCCATCACTTTCACCTTCCTCTTCTCCATCATTCTCTTCACACTCTATTTCTTCCTGTTCAGCTCTTTCAACATCATGAATTCCAACCAGCAAGCTGTAGTCCATGAGTTTTAACTGAGCAAGGAACTAGAAAGTGATAATAAGCAATCTATCAGTATTGCTGAAAAACGTAACCTCCACTTACAAACAGAAGTTACACAAAGGTGTCACCAGTTTAGAAAAACTTCTAAGGCACTTCTGAGAGAGAGCAAAAGGGAAGATTAAGTGATAAACCTGGCAACGAGATACTTGGTTTTATTAAAATGTAGTAACAGCACACAAATGACTTGAAGCTTATACTGTAGCCCACTCCTCCAAAATCCTCAGGAAAAAAACCTTGTGTGTAGTGAAGAGCAGTGTGCTTGCAAACCAATGACTGTTACTCCTGTCTTGTGTTTCAGTTAAATTACAGAATCATAGAATACTACGGGTTGGAAGCGACCCCCAAGGATCATCGAGTCCAACTCTTGGCCCTGCTGCACAGAAACATCCCCAGGAGTCACACCATGTGCATGAGAACATTGTCCAAATGCTTCCTGAACTCTGTCAGGCTTGGTGCTGTGACCACTTCCCTGGGGAGCTGCTCCAGTGCCACTCCTCATACAGCATCCCCTCAAGTCCCTGCACCATCCTCCCAGCCCTCCTTTGGACAGCTTTGTATCTTTCTTATGTTGTGGTGCCCAAGACTACACACAACACTTGAGGTGGGGACTGCTCTGCCACTGCTCAGTGCCCAGATCAGCCTCTGTGCTTTCAGGTGTACAGTGTGCTCTGAAATGGTGCTGAACCTCCCCTCTCAATCCCTTTTAAGTCTTATTAAAGAATAATGAAAAAGTGTTCAAACATTCTTGCAGTGGAAAGCTGCGAAGTTTTACACCCTGAAGACATGAAATGATGTTGTATTCTCTTCACAGTGACAGGCTCATGATTTACATCACATAAGCAAAAACATGTATGTGAATGAAAGGGTGGTTTTGAATAAAGAATAAGGATGGGAGATTTTAGAAAATTAAAAAATGAATACACTCTATGTACAAACAAAGAGTTATTTTAGTTGAGGAGAACAGGATAAGGCCGAAAGAAGATGGAAATAAGGAAGGTATAAAAGCAGGAAAATGGGATAAACAGCTGAAGGGGGTGAGAGATATGCAGGACAGAGCTGTGCTGCAGCTTCAAAGCAGTATTGTGATTTCAAACTTGTGAAGCCCATGCTTCTGGTATGCAGAGAAAGTGGCTGAAAAGAAAAATTGCTTCAGTTTTTATAAACTCTAAATGGTTATAAAAAGGAAGTTAGAGCAGACCAGGGAAGAAGGCATTTAAGCTAGACTTTGGCACAGAGATAGTGATGGTGATGAAAAAGATGAGTATAAAATACTAGGCAATGAGAAACTCCAGTTTGTCAAAATCTGATATTGAGAAAAGAGATGAGCTGGAGATAACTTTAAATTCAAGTGCTAGAAGAAATATTGGGAGATTGAGAAGAAGTTTTAAGAAGAAGAAACTGCTTTTTAATGATTTAAATATAATTTATTTCACTATAATACAACAGACTCTTCACAAGACTGGAAGGGATCTAAGTTTGAAGAGATGATGCACAACAATATACAAGACAAACAGACAAGACTGGCCAAAGGCGATGGGGTGGAAGAACTCCGGGCATATTACTCACTAAATACAGGGAAAAAAAATCTACCAATAATAATACAGAACAGCAAGAAAGAGAATGGACTCTTGGGAAAAAACAGTGAGCTACAAATTAGAAGAGAATGGCTCTTGGAAAAAAGTGTGCTGCTGCTGCTAGCAACAAAAAGACTTAGGGAGATTGGCACAAGGAAAAAAAAAGTCTGATTTAAAATGGAAAAAATATGTCGTTTTTCTCAGGACACTTGCAATGGAATAAGGAGGTGGGAGAATAGACAAGGGGACACCAAAACAGCAGTAATAATTTGTGTTTGAACACAGAAAGGGGACATATGACTTGATTAGGAGAGAAATATAGAAACAAAACTTAATGAAAAACAAAAACAGATATAAAGCCATATAGCCCAGAATAGTACTCCATAATATGTTTAATTATAAACACTGTCTGATAAGATAATCATATACTAAGTGTTGTGCATTTCTTTTCATTGTAGTGAAACGTGAGCGTTTACACATTGGTTACAAAGTGTGTCTATCAGGTATCTAATAAGGGCAAAAGAACCAACAAAAGAAAAACAAGGCTAAAGAACAGCTTGCCATTGTCAAAATCCGGAGCCAGATCACTTCACACTAGTGGTTTACATGGATATTAAACAATTCTCTGTATAAACTTCAAACCCATAAAAACAGCCTCTCAAGACATAATCTGGAATCTGCCATTATATTCCCAGTCTGGTAAATGATATAGATGTTACACTATCCACTTTTCGGGGTAAGAAAGTATCTTCCATGTTCCTTCCACACACTTAAGATATTATCTGCAACCTACTTACTGTAAAAGCAGTAGTCAGCAATAGCAGTACATGTAAAAAGAGCACAAAATTTTAACCCAAATAAACTTATCTCTAGAGCTGTGATATCAGTAGACCACAATATTTTAAATACAAAATAAACACACACTGATATTTCACAAAATATTTATGTTTTCATCATCCTCACCACCATAAATTTCCCATTGTTACTATGATGGGAAATTAGATTTCCTCAGGAGCAAATTACTGGGTAAATTCTAAAGTAACAGTATTTTGTTTTGTGCAACTAATGAGATACAGATCTGAAGAATTCGAAAAGTCAATTCACAGAGCTCTTTTGATATAAATAGCTGAAAGTCTTACTAAGTCACAGACACATTTTGCTACCAAGTCTCTTCCAAGTCTCTGCCTTTTTACTTGAAAACAGATTTTAGGCTTTGAGTATAAAGCTGCAAAATACTCTGTTTAGGAAAAATATTTTCAATTATGCAAACTAAAGGCAAGTTGTGTGAACAACTTAGTCTTATATTTATTTTATTAGCGGAACAAAATCAGTAAAAATATTACATTAAATTAATACATTAACACTTTTCTTTCAAGTATTTACTATATTCAGCCAATTACAAATTTATATGAAAGACTACATTAATCCAATTGCTATATTCAGATTAATGAAGCACTCCACTGTTGCTATACTAAGAATGATTTAAAACTGGATTACTAATACGAAACAAAAAGGACATGCACAGCTGTGAGTGGGGGAGAAGACTCTCCTCTGTCGTGGACTACAGTCCGTATTTGGCCCTAGCCCTGGTGGACCTCCATCTGTAAAATACAACTAACAATACTCACCTCTCTCTCGGGGGCATTTGGAAGCACTAGGCTTGTAAAGCATTTAAGTACTAAGCAGTGCCATCGTTTTAACATCACATCATCAAGGCAGGAACAACGTATGGCAACCAGCTATGGCAGCAAGACATTTATCACATCAGCAAAGCAGTGATCAACTCCTGAAAGTTTAAATTGTGTTTCATTTAAAACAGTCAGTGCTTACAGTCTTATAAACAAGAATTTTCATTAATGACTCACAGGTGTGATTTCCTGGGATATCTGTAATTTGCCACACATTTTAATCGCACGTAACTGAATAGGCACATTCTTACCTCAACATCCTTTTTGAGTTTCTCAAGGAACATCTTTTTGTTACTCTCATCAATATGAATCTTTTGGCCATCATTAATAAAATCATTGTCTTTGAACGTCGGCAGTTCTTTGGCCTAAAACAAATCAAAATTCCTGTAAGAGCAGGATTGCAAAGAGGCGTGTGGTGAAGCTGCTGGCCTGGTGCAGCCCCAGCTGGCAGCAGGGCCTCCAGAGATCCCCTGTGCCTGAGAGGGCACCCCCGAGCTGCCTCTCCTCCATGGCATGCAGCTCTCCATAACTGCACCCATGGAGCTCTTTCCTTAGGTTATCCCTTCTGGAAACAGCCTAGAAGTTTAACGTTTACTGGGCAGCAAATGCAGCTAGGACAAAATCACCAGCTCAATACCGGATTTGCATTGAACACTGATTTGCATTGAGCTTCTTCCAAGATGTCATTTGTCAAAGTGACTGGCAATAAGTAAAGTCAAAACACAATCTATACCTCATAACAAATGGCCTACATCAGATCTTACAGAGGAAGCCAGACTGGATTGCATTTTGCACAACTACTGTGAATGTTTACAAGTGACCAATACCAAATAATTACTGAAAAGCATCAAATGAACATGAATTATGAAATTCTGCTTAAAAGGAGCAAATGCCAGAGAAGACCTCTGCCTCTTCAATGTGTAATTAAATATTCTTCATGTTGGAGCAACTTGATCATCTTCAATTCTTCCATGAAGTGATTTGCAACAGCGCTAAGGAAAGTCAGAGTAACCACTGGATTCAGTACTAACACAACTCAAATCGGCTCAGTTTTTAAAGGGCAGTGACTGGAAGTTTACTCAAAAAAACACAGCAAACCAACAAACAAAAGAGCAGCTCCTTCAGGGCATTTGGTCAAGCAAACTAGAAGCAATAGTAACTCCTGCAATCAGAGCTTTCAAAAAATTGGCCCATTAAGAGCAATGAACAGCCTTTCTCCTTGCCCCACCTTTAATCAATAGCATGGAAGAACAGGTTTTCTTTACGAACAAAACGTTACAGAACAACCAGTGCTGCAATTCCTATAAATTGTCAATGGCCATGAACTAGTGAGTACCCTGAATAAGTAATTTCCCCGTAATCTGAAAGTCCTTCTGCTAGGAATAAAAGGCAGCTAACATCAGCCTACGGAAATGTTGTCCAGAAGTTCAACTAGTCAGACATTGCTTATAATCTTATTGGAGATGGTATTTTTCATAAAGTTTATTGTCTTCCTATGACATGGTAAGGAAAAGAATCTGAGAGGTTCTTTCCTCTGCTCCAAAATATATATATTGGAAGGTACAACATTAAAATGTGAGCATCACAGCAGACTCTGAAAGGCCCTTATAGAGCTTCACAATGGCCAAAAGTTCTTTTTGCTGTTGGGCTGTGTGCACTGAGGCGGCCAAAATACTCAGTTCCCCAACAGTCTGAATTCATTTTCTGGACCTGGAATTTGTGAATTGCTTGAGATCCCACAATGCTACTCGTTTAGAAAAGCAATCCTTTTCTTCCAATAACTGCTCAAAACCACTTAAGAAATAATTAACATTGTAATAGTTATGAATTATTTATTAAATCCATGGCATCCTGATACCTAGGAAGTTTGGAAAAAAATAAGGTTCTAGTCTGGCTGCCCTGAATTGTCTTGCATCTAGAACATTCTGATACATTAAAATACCCTCTAATAGAGATCCTCTCTTTATATTTAAAACAAAAGGAAAACAAAAACACCCAAGCAGCTGAGACGGAGCTATAACCATTCATCCATCCCAGACTCCATTTCCATGAAGGAGTTGTTCAGCAGTGCTCTCCTGCTTTACTCAAAAACAATGCTGGACACTTTTTGAAGCTCACAATGAATTGTTTACCACAATATGACTGCACAGCATGCATTGATTTTCTTTCTGGCCTACTCAGTAAGAGGTTTAGGAGACAAAGGAGCAGGGGTAACATCAGATAAACATTCCAGGCTAACAGCTGTAGAGATTATCATACTCAAATGAGCATACTGTCCCATGGACAGGGCTAATTCTGCAGAGGCGGGACCATGGATCCCGGGATGTTGCCAACACCGGAGGATGGAATCCAGTGCGTGGGATGCTTAAGAATGGAGAGGAGATTTGGATGAAATAATTTAAGATGAAGCAATAACGAAAAGAATGCAGGAAACCAAGCTTCCTTCATTTTTAGCCCAAAATCACAAAAAAAACCCAAAAAACCCCCCATAGATTATTTTTCCACCTAGTGTTTCCAAGTTATTGATTAAATTAGGCAGAGGTTCAAGTGAAACAAACTGATTAACACAGAAAAAAACCCCTACTAGTGCCGTTTAAAGCTGGGGGGTGAGCACAGAGGAAGGATGTGCTTGTGGTTAAGATGCTGAGAGGTTTGTTTGCCTCTAGGCTCTGCCGCGGGCTTCCCGCAGAGCACAGCACCAGTCAGCGGCAGGGGTGAGGGGAAGCTGCCTTGCCACTGAGGACAGTCCTACGGCAGTAAAAATAAAATTACAAGCAGTGTCTTTTTTGGAAGATGCTAGGGCTGGTAAGCCAGTTGTGCAGGTGCCATACTTCACTTTAACCTTGTCTCTGATCTATTTTTAATAAAAGTGAGCTAGCAAAGCTGACACTGCTGCAGTTCTTGCCTGTCATCACAAGCCCAAGGGGTACTCCCAAGGACGTTCAGGGAAGTGAGTCAGCACTTCCAAAAAGCCAGACTCTCCACTGCCTTGTATGCAGATTCCCCCAGTCCATGATAATTCCTCTGATGATATTTATCTGAGGTGATTTTTATTCACCCAAATATCCAGCGTTGTAAAGACTTGGCAAGTGTAGAACCCCACAAATTAAAAGCCAGTTTTGAAGCATGTGAAGAAAAAGGACAAAGTAAAAGCAGTGGGTCCCATCTAAGAAACTGAAGCTAAAAAGCTCTGTGCCAGTGGTTGCCCTCAGCACATTATTTGCATGATGCCTCCTAGCCTATTCTCTTCCCTCTTTCTAGGTGTTATTAGACAAAGCTTTTTTTTTTGGTGTGTGTGCTAGGCAATATTGTTCTCCTTATTTATTTAAAGCTGAATACTCCTAGGATACTGTTGTAGTCCCATATATTACTAATGACAGCCAGCAGTAGTAGTGACTCTAGTAGTACTTTAACTGAAATTTGTCCTAAAATTGATTTGTGAGTTTAAGAATCAAAACCTATGAAATATTCAACTAGGAGGGGTTCTTGTAGTTATGCAAAATTAATAATGCATTTATTCATGCTGAAAAATCCTACTATGTTAATTTTCTTACACACTGAAATAAAAACAAATAGAATCACATTGTGGAAGTTTAAAACATTATCTGAATGAAAAAAATTGAGACCTTGCTTTAATGAAGTAATTGATATGGTTAATTTTTTATGATGTCTCAAATATTTCCAATGAAGCAAAATCCTTGTTGGAAAAAGATTCTCCTAGAATGTAATTCATTATAATGAACATATTACTGTCATTAAAGAACTAAATATTTTAAGAGCTGCACAGGAGATGAGCATCTAACTACTTCCACTAAATTAATAATAGATTTTCTTTCTGAACCACCTCCACTGTTTTTAATCCCCTACTTAAAGATGCAAGAAAGGCACAACAGATTTTACAAATATAAAATATTTATTTATTAAAAAAGCTTGCTATTGGCACACTTCAGGTTTGCATTCCAAAGTTCGCCATGGTCACAGAGAATTTTAATGGCAGGAAGATTTCACTGCCTTTGAAAGGCTGAAAATCAATAAAGATTTCTTAGTAACTAAGATGACAGAATGCGTAAAGCCTTATTCAAAATAAAAGTTTAGTGTAAGAGCTGATACTGTTTTGAGTTTAAAAAAATCGTGGAATGTAAGAACCAGGTGAAGTTTTACTTCTAGACAAACATGGAAATAGTTTTTGTACATTTCTTAGTATGTCTCAATTCAGCATCCTATCCTAATGAATTGAAATTAGTATTAGCAATTTTGTTTCCCCAAAAGGATTTTGTGTGCATCATGACATCAAAAATAATGGTCATCGCTAACATTAATGCTGACGTTTTGGAAGCAGCTTGCTAAAATAGCTGTAGGTGAGGTAAGTTTCCAAATAAGTGTTTGATTGAAAAAGGGAAAAGACCAATTGTCCTCACAATCCAGAAGCAATTTCTCATCTAACAAAGGCAAAGTTTAGGTTTTAGGAGAAATGTTGCATAGCAGCCTTATTTTTTCTTTGGAACTAGTCACAAGTCACATTATTTGCACAGCTAATCATGGAAAAATTTGGCTTACAATTTATAACTTTTGAAAATTATGTAAAACATCTGCCAAGAGTGAAGGTCCACACCCTGGACTTCTTTAACAGCAAATGGCCCACATACACCTTAGTTTTTTAAAGTACTGGGCTCATCAGCATATATGGAAGGCAGTATTTGGAAAAAAAAAAGGCTATAATGCTAAATACAGTTTGCAATAATTTGGAACAGGTGATTTTGAATTGTATCAAAAGTCTGCAGTCACTAGATCCACGAGATGGAAGAACAACTTCCTTTGGAAGGCTGAATTATGCAGCTTCTTGCCTCCAACACTTCTGTGAGCTGGGTCCAAACTTTTATTGTACAAATTGCCTTGCCCTAGTCAGGGGTTTCTATACAAACAAGGGTCTGCAGCTCCACTTGACATCACAGGTCTGTAAAAAGCAATGGAAAAAAGTTGTAACCCCAAAATAGGGCTTGAAGGGAAACACTGGAATGACTTTAGCCAGTACAAGCAGCATTTTTGTAGGAGAAAAAAAAATTGTGCAGGATGCTGTAGAAGGGTTAGGTATTCAAGCACGTACCAAAATAGAAACTGCTTTTCAATGCTCAAGGAAATGCATCCAGAATTATCCCTAGCATTAATGTCTTCCTGCTGCAAAATGAACTTGCAACATATAAAATGCAAAACAAAATTCCAGTTATTTTTAAAATTCTTTCAACATATGGAAAGCAGACTTCTAAACAAAAATGAAACAAAACACCCCCCACCTCCCAAAACCAAACAAAGGCAAACTAGTAATGGGGCTGGTGTCATGAGAAGGCTAAATGCCAAGTCCCTGAATGTCTATTCCTGTCTTTGCAGTGTGATGTTTCGAAAGTTATAATCGCTGCACATTGCAACCTTGAGATTTATTTCACATATAAATCTAAGACACTTCACAAGTCTGTTGTGTGAGATCAGCACATGAAGCTGATGGAAACCACTAATAAGATAAGCAAAAAAAATGCTGTTCTGAAATTAGCAATTCTAAAACAGCAGGAAAATATAGCTCAGATTTTGGAATGATCTACCTTGAACAGAGTTTTACACAGTGACACCAAAAGTAAAAAAAAAAACCAAACTGAGTCAAGACTGAGTGATCTTGTTGCTATGCTCCTCTACTAAAGCCCTTCTTCCTTGGGTTATACTTTCCTGTCAGGAATCAGTTAATTACTATATGTTGTAATATATAAAGTAAAACACAAAGCTAAGGTCTAGTGACAACTTCCAATCTAATTATCATAGCCAAGTATTTTGCATACAATTTAATTAAGATGTAACATAGCTGTCAACTATGGCAATCTTCTTCCAAAAAGAAACTTGACTAGAAAATCCCTTGTTCAATTGTATTTACTACAATTTTTCTGCATTTATGGTGATTTATGAAACAACACATACTAAAGAGGTGGCAATGCAACCAGTTTTAGATAGTTTAAAAACATGTAATAATCTCCGAAATTGCTCAAGAAAGATGAAATGTGGTGGCATCAGTTCGGTTAGGTTTTATTTTTCTTCTTAAAATTTCTTTCTGAGCTGCTCACTCACAAGCAACAGCTTAGATTCTTTTATCAGTACAAGTAGACTCAGCTGTTACTGCTAATTTGATGTCCTACTGCAAGTTAGGCATAATTGTGAGCAGCCAGACCACCAGGGGAGTTCTGCATTATCCTCCTTTCACTTAAGAGGGCAAAATTGTCCAAAGAATGAATGGAAAATGCCCACTATTAAAATAATAAATTTTTTTTTAAAAGTAGTAAAGCCTGAAAAATAAAAAGGAGCAGCTGTTAGAATTTGACAACTGTTGAAATATACTGTTCTTTTAAAATCCAAGGCATCTGTAAGTGCATGTTATGATATATGTTGCCAAGAAAGTCATGCCTTTATTTTTAAAAGTATAATTTGTAACACAAATGAAAGGAATTGTGTGTTAAGGCGAAATTTAAGGGAATGGTGTTTGTTTCTGCACTGATAATCACAAAATATTAAAATGACAGTTTTCGGATCTGCTCATCAACATGTTAGGATATTAAACAGCTGTAGGCAGTCAAACAGGAGGTAAACTGCAAACAGCATGGAAAAGTACCATTCTCAATCAGACTTTTCTTTCTAAAAACTGATTTAAAAAAATGTTTGAATACTAACACCTATTTTACAATACCTAACTAAAGTAGAATCATGTTTTCTCCAATTTCTTATCCATTAAATCTTTTTGCATATTTGTCTCTTCTTTATTAACTGAGTAAATAAAACTTTTAGTTTGATAGGAAGAAGATTTGAGAAATTTCATACATACATTTCATACATAAATTTCACCAAATTTGCCTTTACAGAGTAATTTACCTAAAACCTACAGTCTGCATTATAATGTGACTGAAAGACTTGCTCTTCTGTTTTCTGATTTCTGCAGCTTTAAGAGAAGTAAAGACGTTACTCTTGATATTCTTGAAAACCATTTGATTACTTGAATGTTGTAATTTGAAACTCAATATAAATTACTTAAAAGCCCACTTAAAAACTAGCCATTGCCAGACATTTTAGCCATACATTTAGCACCAAAAGCTTCCTTTTATCACTCTCTCAGATGTGAATAACCATGCCTTTATAATAAGTAATTAAATAATACCATCATTAATTGAAATTCTATTAATATTAATGTCATTTCAAGATAATATTAATAAATTGATGATTTAGCTTGCATCTGGCTAAAAATTAGCTAATAATTTACTACACTAGCTAAGGCTTTCAGATTGTCTGGTTTTGTTTAATCCCTCAGGGCAATTTCTTCTATGACAGGAGACACCAAAATCTCTTCAGAGAATTCGCTACAATGCCTTCTCCCCACCTTTCAAGTTAGATTTTTCCAGTTGTTTTCAAATCTTAAGATTGATTTGAGATTCTCATAGATGACAACAAAAGGTTTGAAATACTGATATCTACTTAAGAGAAAACAGAAGTAAAAAAACATGCTACAGGGCTCCACTTGCCACTCAGGAATAATGGACTTTTTATATATTCAGGTCAAGAGTTCTCAAGGTCCTGAAATCAGTGGCACATGTGCAGAGATACATCTCACGACAGCAGTTCTTTAGCACTGCTCAGTTTCAGAACCAAACTTTCGTTGTCTAGTCATATAAATAAACAACACCCTTTTTATTTAAGCCTAAAACTGTGTGTTAGAAACATTTGAGCAGTTTAAGTGAGTAAATCTGTTGTCATGCCTACTGCAGGAGATTCAGATCATAGTGATGACAAATGTTCTGAACATCTGCAATCCACAGGCAAAATGTATTCTGGCCCTTTCAAATCAAACAGCAGACTCCAACACTTAAACAAAACCCATGTAATAAGGAAATTCTAATTTTCCCTTGCTTGAATCCCTAAGAGTCTCAAAGTGTAAAATGTTGTTCCCTCTATAAACATAGAAGCCTACCCAATAATTCCCTCTCTTGAAAATCTTTGTTCTGAATGCAACCTTGTCACTTCCCTGCTGCATTGCACTGGGGTTTGAGGGGAATGATGAGCGACAGAAAGCTGTTCTGAAAGCCTCAGACTGTCTGCTCCCAGCATCAATAAGCATTGTGCAGTTCCATCCCCAAGAAATCAAGCTATTAAAATAGCAGAATAAGAATTAGGGGGATGAGGTTTTTATGTATTTTTTTCAGAGAAGCACTCAAAATCAAAGGGAAGGTTCTAGATGTGAAGTTGATAAGAATTTTTGTTATTTTTGTTTTTGTTGCCTTATGGAAGTTATGGTTTCACATTAAATTTTGAGAACAATTGTTGTATGCAGTTATATAAAACTACATAATTTCATTTCAACTTAGCTATAAGCAAATTCAATAGTAATTTTGCCATGAACTTACACAGGAGAAAAATTAAGGCACTGTTTCTTTGAGATTCTCACTCAATGTATTAACTACAATATATGCGTACTATTAATAATCTATTTATTATTATAAGGCATATTCCTAAGACTGCTCAAAACTACTTCACTAAACATCTGTATAGTATCAGCTCCTGTATAGCTGACTATACATAATATTGTTAAATTTTATGTTACTATTCCAAGCATTAATGTTGCGACCTGAAGCAGTCCCATCCAAATAATTTGTCCTCCTCATTTCTATCATTGTCTACCTCATTTTAATAGTACAGCAGAGGTTTTCAATGACATTAGGTGTTGTTTGCAAGACACTGAAGGGTTAACCCCTCCCCTTTAAAAACACTACAGTTGTGCCACTAAACAAGAACAAAAACAGATGACAAGGAAAGAACGGAGACCATTTAAGACATGGTCTTGAGGGCCCGGTACAGCAAAAGAGAGCTAATGCTGACAGTTGTCACTGCAGCTGGCATGTGGGGTGAGGTATTGCCAACTGCTGGAAGAAGAATTTTAAGTGCTCCATCATGCCTTAGGAAAGGTGGAAAAACTTGGCACAGGGTTTTTCATGCAGCAAGAACTGACAGCTACTGCATGTCCCTTACTCCTCAGTGCAGTTGTGTGATCCGTAGAAGACTCAGAGAGGCAGGTATGGTACAACTACTCCTTAAGAGAAAAACAGATTATCTGAATGGAATTTGGGGACAACATAAAATGAAGTCTCTTAAATGAACTATTGAATGATCTCATGCTAATTCAGGAGGAATGTGCTTGGACAAATTAAGAAAACAAGGGCTGTGGCTTGTTAGCTCTTAGCCAAATTTGAGATCTAAGAAGTCTCAGATGATGGAGACTATGTACCACTTCCAATTATCTGCAGAATCTCCAGAGAAACCTCTCCTAAAATGCCATCTGGCTATTTTGCTAAAACCACAAAGAAAAACTAATTTTGAGAACATTAAATTTTCCAAATAAACTGAAGTTGGAGGTGAAGAAAAACAAAGCAATCTATTTCCCTTCAGAGCAAAGTTTCAGTCCAGAATTTGGGGGAGACTGTCTCTCATTATAGCTACATGTACATCCAAGTCTGTCAGTCATTTGCTCATTCGTATGAGCTTTACATACCCAAAGGTTCTCATAATTCAAGGCTTGGTTCATCCTCACGTTCAGTTTAGAAGTGGTGTCCCATCACATAATTCCATTAACTGACATGGAGTATTCATAAATCTCAATATTAAAAGAGGAAGAGAAAGAAGATGAAGGAGGAGAGAAGGGAACAAAGTTCTGATGTTTTCCTAGCACAGGGCAGGCCCTGAAGAAACTAAGAGAAGAGAAAAGGAAAAGGAGGACGTAGAGGATTGGCTCACTTACCTCTGAAATTTCAACACCTTTGCAAACCAATATTCAAAGGTCTGCAGGAAATAGAGGAAAGATAAAGGAGGGATAAGGTAGAACTCAAGAGGGAAGAAAATGGCAGAAAAAAAGGAAAGGGGCAGAACAGCACTGGTTATGTTTGTTCTGAGTCTAGCTAGCAGGTTAATTAATTGAAAAAGAAACAGAAATGCACCATACCTTTTCTTTGTCACTGGCTTCTCGAGCCACAGTAGAGCCCTGAAACAGAAAAAATGGATCTAAAAATGTGCATATGTCAGAAACTAATTTGAAAATGTTATGATAACAGGTCAAAAAGTGGATGAACTGTATCCTTTTGAACTTGAGAAATGCTTTAAAGAAAGGTGATACAGTAGGTAGAATGTCCAGGACTGCTGAACTGCTGCAATCACATGAAGAAGATGCATCATGAGAGAAGATGGATTAAATCCTCAAATGCTCTACATCTATGGTCCTCCTAATTCCTGGAGCTTTTCCTCCTCTCTCATCCTCAGTTTGAGTGTATCATACTGGAAGTTCAGTTTACCTGGCAGACTTCTCATCTTTTTGTGCCAATTTAGCTGTATGGATATGGAATAGCCTACTCTGTGTAACTGTTCGGACATTTGTAATACATATTTGAAAAGGATGTCACACAACATAAACACAAAAAGTATTTAAAAGATCATAAAGTACAAACAAGAACAATGTATCTCACAGCAACATGGAGTAAAAAGAAGAGACCAACTGTGGATTCACAAGACTTAAGAGTGCTTGCCAAAGACACTTTGGATTTTTTTAAAAATTTATTATTTAGATTAAAACTAGTAGGCAATATGGTGCTTTCTGAATAACCTGGAGCTGACAAAAAAAAGACTGTATATATTTCCTCACAAATTTCTTGGAGCAGGACCACACCTTTAAATACCCAGCATTTGTTTATCACATAATAGCACTGCAAGAAATAGTAACTACAAATATGGTAACTGGACATTGAAAGATGGCTAAATTGGCTCTGCTGTTTGTTAGAAGGTGTGCATTGTGTAAAGAAGTGCTGGAGTGGAGTCCTACTAGTTTAAAGAATGTGAGGATACCCAACCACATCCTTTTATATCATGTTTTACTCTGTTTACAGAAAGAAACTTAGAAAACCGAGAGATGGAGAGAAAAGATATATGGGACAGTATCTCTTGGTTATTATGTATGGCCCAGCAAGCAGGGATTTCATTGAATTATTCTCCACTGATAATAAAGCCTGGTAAAAGCCTAACATTTTAGCTTACTCAGGAGACACCTTTTATATTGTATTCTGGGCTCTAACAGACTATTAGGCCAGAAAAAAGATCAACTGAAAACCAAACTGAAGGAAAAAAAAGAGTCACAATACTAAAAATTAGGGAGGATGTCAAATTTGACATTTGGAAAAAAAATGACATTGAAATCATTGTAACAAAATGTATCCATGGGCAAGAAAATACCTTTGAAATCCTGTGCTGATCTGCGGTCTTTTTTTTCTTTATATCTACAGAGGTAGAGACTTGTGCTACAAAGTGAGTTCTAAGTTGGTGTCAAAAATATTAATGTACAAAAAAGGACTCTGAATCTACAACTGCAGATGCCATAGAAAAGAATATCAAGAAAGAGTAATTTATAATATATGCAGTGTCACTATAAATCTGTTCAGTGAAGGAGTTTGTCTTGAGGAATATGATATTGATGTTAAATTTGAATTGCATGAGAAGTTAAAGCAATGCTGTCCAGCTGGACAAACTGAATAGAAACAAACAGAAGCATGTGCAGAGATAAATAACAGCAAGAGCTGTTGACATCAATGTTAAGAACATACTGTATATAATTACTGCTTCTTTCTGTTGTGCTTTCATGCCCTTTTTAATGCATCCGGACATTATGATGCTCTAAATCACAGATCTCTCAAATTAAAAGAAATAACTTTCTCTGGTAACAACTGCTGCCAATAATACTAAATATCAGAAAGTAAATGGTTGACAATCTGGAAATCAGTTCTTGTAAATCAAGTTTGGTCAACTATCTAAGCAATTGCTAAAGAGACTTGACAGTAGGAAAAGATGGTGCACTACATAGCATTACAAATCTCTTAACACAGAATGATAAATGAACATCTTAAAACAAGCTTGCGGATGCACTTAGTGGTTCAGCACATAGAAATTAAATGTATTAGAAAGAAGTATGTTTCTAACGGGATACTTTACCGAGGAAATTCAAATACAATCCCTTAAGTAGAAAGACTAAGATTTCATTTTGGGTATTTGTTGTAAGCACTGTATATTAACTATTGTCAAAATTACAATGAGCAGATAAAGCTTCTGAAACAAAACTAAAACAGATCTTATGATAAAAGCAGATGTTTTGGTTTTGTAAAGACTCTTCTCCTTTTCAATTGAATTATTTTTAAAACATCACATAAATTATTAAGCTTTTGCAATAGTGATGTACTTTGGTAGTAGCATTTATTGGTTTAAATAATGCTATTTAGTTGTTTTAAAAGCCCTCTGCAGAATCAACTGTGGCTTTCCATAATGTTGATAAAAACCTATTAGAAGCAGAATTATTATTGTACTAGTGTGAAGGGTTTTACCTTTGACCACTAGCAACATTTAGCAACTATATCTGGCTAAACTGCCGCGCTTAAAAATGCACAAAACAAATAAATTTTTATTATGTCTATAAAACCATCCTTTAGTTTTGCTAAACCTAGGTGTAGAATTAAATCAGTTATGCTGGCTCTTGCATAACACAATTTTAAATTAATTAAAATTCTGAGCGATATTCAAGCATCAGCATAATCTAACATTTATAGTAAAGATTTTCAGCTACTTTGTCAGTTATTTAATCAGCAGTTATTTCTCACCTTTAAATCATATTTTCTATAAACAGATAAACGATGGCTGAACACATTTCTTGTAACAACCATATATACTTCAACTCCATCAACAGTAAGCCGGTACATGCCCAAAAACTGGGGAAGAAGTGTGTTCCCATGACACTCCACAATAAACTGCAGAATGAAAAGAAAACACAGAAATGAGGATTGACATATATTACATAAATCTATATTAAGATTTTAGATATAAAATACCAAGAAACAACACATTTATTTGCTGAATATTTGTGTGGTGACAAATCTTCAGAAAAATTATGCAAAAACAAAGCCCTTCATCAGGAAGTTATTCTGCTTTTAGGCCAGTGTTTAAAAATTAAAATCTTGGACTGCTTAACTTATAACTCTTGACTTCCACAATCTCACAGAAAGAGGATTCCCCATTTGACAGACCTTTTAACTTTTATGTTAACACAAAAAGCAAACCTAAGGAGACAGAATATTTGGTACTTATGTCAAAACCCAAGTATTTTTTTGAATATCACTCTGCTGTAATTTGTACTGTGTTGTCCCAGACCACATTTAAATTGTACGTTTCTCCGTATATTCTCAGTATTTGTTTATTATGATGAACATTTATGGTGTTGTCACCAGCAAGGGGTATTATTTATTATCACCGAGTTTCTACTAGTTCCTATGTGGTGATTGCATTTCAGGGTCAATAGAGCTGAGCAATGAAGTGCAAATTCCCTGTATTTTTTTATTTACAAATCCTTATATTTCCTTAAGGTCACTATATTCCCTTACAAATGGGCTATTAACCTTGAAAAAATTTGCCACCTGCAACCTGCCTTTTTTTTTCTAATCACTTGCCTTACAAGTAATTGTTCTATCAGAAAGACCACTGGAGGAAGCAGAAAAAGCAGACACACATTGATGATGAGAACTATCGAAGGATAAATTTTTATTCCCAGAATAAAAATGCCTATACTATATTAATCCTACTCAAACACATTCACTTACATATTTTGTGGAACCAAGGAAAACTTAAGCCACAATGATGCAAACCAGAAAAGGACTTGCCAGCTTTCCTCTTTCTGTTAGTACCAAGTCTCAAACAGAGGAACTTGGAGAAAATGTAAAAATTCAAGGCTCAAATAGGAAACACGAAATCTAACCAACAGCCAGTTTTTAAATATTCATTGAATAGTGAAGCTGCTGTTTCTTTTGTGCCAAAGTGACCCAGTTATTAGAAACACAGATTTTAGAACCATTTAGAACAAGTTAACTGAATAAGCCATTTGAATTGTTTAACAAAGGCAGGTAGTATTTGGTAACAAATAATGTAACAAAGCTCTTGGAACCCTGCAGATTTTGCAATTTTGGGTTCCTCTGCTAATTCTAAGGAATTTTTCTCACTAGCTTCATACGGGAATCTGCACATATCACAGACAGACTTTTTAATTAGCAAAATAAAAATAGAAAGACTTAAGAGTCCTGAGACAATCCTGTCCACCAAGAAACAAAGGAAATGAACAACAAATATAGAAATTGTTGACTGTGAATTGAACCCAATTTTGACTGACACGTGAGCCCTGTTGAATCTTGCTGGCACATTTTGGGCTGTAACTTTCCTTTCTGTCTGCCCTGGAGCTGTACTGGAGGTTCAAGCCCTGAAGCAGAGAACAAAGTCACAATGTAGTTGTACCACTTCACAGCAAAGCACTTTTAAGCTCAAACTGCCTATGAATAGGCAAAATATCTTAAGGTGCTGCAGAGACTCAGTAAATTCTCAGAAACCAGAATCTTAGGAAGGGAGTATGATTGCAAAGCCCCAAAATGCAAACAAAAGCTTGGCAGAAAAAAGCCACAAAAGCAATGTCAGTTGTGAGCAGTGCACAATAATCCATCAGTTTGCACCTGAGAAGATTTCCTTTTCTAAAAGATACAGAAGTTCTAAGTTGGAGTTCTCAAACTGGAGGATTTTCAGTCACAGGGCTGTTAACAACATCACAAAATAGTTATATTACAGGATACACAGCTTATTTTGACCATTGTTTCTGTTAAAGATCCAATCACTAAAGTACTAATCCATACTAGCAAAAATACATTGATTATTTTTTTATAAACATCAAGTACTTGGCATATATCCTAAATGTAAATACTTTTCTAAAGCTTTATAAAAGGTAGGAAGGGTTGTTCCTATAAAAAACATTTACTAAGTGACTTCTACTTTAAGATGATTATGTTCTACAAGAACGATGAAAATGAATCTAGCTTCCAACAAGAGTTTAGCATCATAGAATTCATAGCTACTCAACTTTTTAACGGACCCAGCCACTCCTAATCTTACGGCTTTTAACTACAGAATTTGAATTAAAATAAATACTATTGTTCCAATTTTCCATATGGGGATCTGAGATGCAGAACCTTTATCTGAAATCACACAGAGAGTTTGTGCCATGTGAAGGAATGCCAGCTAGGCATCTTGAGAACCAGACTAGTAACCCCCTGCCCTTCCTCTCAGCTGTGACTGCCACAGTATTGACACTTAAACTGTTCCCTTCAACCCTAGTTGCTGCTAATGCTCAGATTTTAACCTTTCTGGTCCTGAGTGTACCATCTATAAAATGGCAATGCCATTAAAAGAACATGAGCAACATACCCACTGTAATATCATAAATTATTTGGTTAGCAGTATACAACCCTCTCCCAAATGTTCTGTATTATGCAACAAGGACAAAAAGGCCACTAATGAGAGTTGCTTCAGTCCTATTTTTAAGTTAGGTTTTGCTATTTATTAGCACTGTTGTTTCATTTTCATAGTGTGCAAACAATGCCTTCTGAAAGGGCAGTGTTACCAGCATGCAACACAAGACATGAAAAGCTCTGCTAGTACCGCTCTTTGATAAAAAAGGACAAGGCCGTGTTCTTGCAAACTTCTAAGAGACCCTCTCAAAGCAGACCAGGTACTGCACAGTTGTTTCCTGTTTGCTGCTGACTGGGGACACTTGTGCCATTGCAGCTTAAAGAAAAGCCCCTAAAATTATTTCAGTGTTTCCTATGACAATATTTCTTATCTGATGGGAAGACAAAGGAAAGAGGGAGGAATGCCACTTGCTTTCAGCATCTACAAGGTTGGTCTAGAACTTCCTACCTTTGAAACTATCAATCCCCCATATGTGCATCACAGAGGAGGCAAAACGTGTCATCTGTTTGGGTGGGAGTCCAGCAGGACTTGCACTGGTGACTGTGGTTGGCAGATTTTCAATTTGTCCATCTTGATATAAAGGAAGTAGCAATTTAGTCACCTCAAGGTGCTTTTTAGGAATGATTTCCTGAAGCTTCCCACTCACAGCTGGAAAAAAAGTGAGCCTAGAAAATAAGCCAGTACATGCTTAACAGGACTGCTAAATTTCAGTGAAAGAAAAAGACCTTCACTCCTTTAATTTTTTCTAAAATGAGCATTAAAACAATTCTACTAAGCAGAGTTGCTAAATAAAACTGTAATACTCAGCTAATACATTTACAAGTCTTTATATGCAGTAACAAAATTAATCTTTTTTTAAATGAGTGTTGTAATGAACACCCCACCATTTTTTTATTAATTCAGACAATTTTCATGTTTGTGCACAGCATGAGGACAATATTATCATTAACACAGTAAAGTACCATCAGCATATTGACATGTTTTATCAGCTGTGCAGCACAGGTTTCATATAAGGAAATTTCTGACCTCTCTTGAACCCCATGCTTCAAGTTGAAAAATTACTAAGAAATTCTTTATGATCCCATTTTCTCATTAATTTTTGTATAAATACAGCTTCAAGACTCCTTAGTAAGAATAAAACTTTTCCTATCTCATTAGCTTCTTCCTTCCCTATGGCAATGCCAGTACGGTATCAGATACATAAAAAGATAACATAATGCATACCATTTATTGGCAAAGAAGTTATACTACTTTTGGCTCTTTTTGGAAAAACAGTGTAATTTCTGTTTCTACCATTTCTCCTCCTCCACTTGGAGAACATCCGTGGAATGATTTGACACCAGTGAAGATTAAATCTGAATTATATCTGTCTTCGTTCTATGTGAAAAGTCAACATTCCTATTTCTCACAGTTAGCCCTATTTTGCAAACATTAATTCAGAAATACACAACATGCTCATTCTCTGTTACCCCTTTATATATTATTTTCACAATTTTCTGTACCATGATTAAGGCAATTGTGCTTGAATTATCAAATGCTTATGTGACAAGTCTATACATTCACCTGAATACTTCCATTAAAGAAACTCAATAGCAAGTTACATAACGATTTAAAACCATTTTGGACATTGTGCAGGACTAGACACTGATAGTCATTTTTGGGCTTAACTTTTTCTTTTATATCCTCCTGTCTGCAATCAGAAATATCCTTCATCAATGTATTTTGTGCACAACTACTGACATGTGGAATCACTCCCTCCAAAAAAGACTGAGAACTTGTTCAGAGTTATAAATATTCCACTTATTGCCATTTTCCTGTACCCTAATAACTGAATATTATGCATTGTGTACTTGTGTGATACATTGCAAGGATTAATTAGCCAAACTACAGCACACACCAGAAAGTTACAGATTTTCAAGGCATATAAAGCTGTTTTCTTCAAATAAGCCATGTAAGAAAGTAATTTCATTTAAAGAAATATTCAATAAATACACAGGATTTTATATACAAGCCCTGTGATTCATGGCCTTACACTTCACATTGTTTCAGACATGGCCAGTTGTTTTTACTACTAAGTGCAGTGTAATTGCAATGTTACCACCACAGGTGATTATCCAGGCTGCAGATCTGTTACCAGGAACATTACACTTGTTATTGCTGCAGTTGAGTCACTGTGTGGACTAATCTCTTCTGAAAAGTGCTGTGCACAGCGTCAATAGCTTACATATACAAAACTCAATAAATACAGAGAAAACATCTGCTGGTGAAGCCCAGGCCTCAATAGAGCCAGTGCAGCGAAGTCCATTCTGCCATTTTGTGTAGTTATTTACTTATGAAATGTTGCATCTTTCAGGGAAGACTTCCGATGTGTTTTTTGGTTACAGTTCCAGTCTGTGTGGTCCCTTTGCATATCACCCCTCTGCAATTCCATCTGACAACCACACTACTGAGTTTCTCCTTTTTGAGGTCATCTCTTCTATAGGAAGAATGGGCTTCTTGCATGCAAGTGAAATGTAGACTGCTTGGATGAGAACACATACATTCTCACCTCTACTTTTTCTGCTTCTGTTTTTTCAGATCAAAGCTGTTTTACAAGTCAGTTATCTTAGCACAGGGCAGAGGCTCTGTTTTGTGCTGCCTCTTGATTCTCACAAGAATTGCTGAAAGGCTTCTCTCAACTGCATTTCTCTGCAAACCTCCCAAAAATCTTCACCTCTTACTACTTCAGGACATACAGAGTCAGGGTCACCATTACATGGCACATATCCTTCTTCATTCCCGTTTGTGTTTAAGTAACCTTAAATTATACTGCCTTGCTTTGCCTTTTTACCTTTTCTCTTTTCTGTGACGCATATGAGTGCAATTCATGAAACAAAAGCAGGGATGGGGGTTGGGAGGAAGCCACTGATAACCTGTGCAAGTACCGACGTGGAGGGAGGATGATACAAACTTAAATGTAGCTCTGCTTCAGAAACTTACCAGCTTGACCAGCCCATGCCTGTGCAAATTCCTAGGCACCTAGTCCCCACTTTCCTTTCTGGGATCTTCTCCAGCCTGTGTTGTCATCAATTCTTGGACAAAATTGTTTTTAGCCTACTATAATGTTTTTCTATTACAGTATTTATCTATTTAAGATTTTAATTTTTCTCCTACATTCCACACAATCTTCTGCTGTTCCTTGATTCCTGTGTAGCCCTGAACTCTGTTCTTGGTGCAATTTCTCCTGTTTTCACCCGATTGCCTACAGTTTCCCCCCTTTCATTTGCTTTCCTGTTTCTTTCATTTTTTTTTCCCCTCCAGCAGCTAAGGTCATATTTTTCTGCCTTTGTTTTGTTTTTTATGTGGCCATTTCCCCTTTTTTGCTCATTCTGTTCTTTCCTTTCTTCCTATTCACTTCCCCATCACTCTACTGTTTGCTGCCTCTGGTAAATGGGCAGTCCTTCTCCTTTACCACTATTCACTACTTCTGCTGGTTGCCAGGGAGACAAACAGGCAGTGCAATAGGTGTCAGTTCTGCATACAATTACCTGTGTAGGGAAGAGAACTGTGCCATCAACAGGGACAGCTGCCTATAGAAAACCTAAAGGCTACCTGCACTCATGAGGAGCTTTATGCTGGAAGGTTTGTACACTAACAATTCCCTCTTGTTCATCTGCTTTGAGATGGCTTCTCTTTTCTTTACTAAAGTTACTTGGGTGTCAGCACTGAGGAATAAGTCATCCCTTTTGAAGTAATTTTAATGAAAAAGAAAGAAAGGATTTAAAAGGTACTGGTTTATCCAAGACACTAAAATTGCTTTCATTTATCTTTAAAAATTTCTATCCTGCCCATCATCTATTCTCAAAGAGCACAATACTACTCTTTTAGACCAATTTACACCAATTTAAGATTTAAAACAAGTTAATGTCACTGGAAAGGGCAGGATGTCTTGATTCTGACATTTCAGATACTATAAAATCTGCCTTCAGAATTTTACTCAACTGTTACTGATTTCTGCCCTTGAAAATAATATTTGTACTTTAGAAAGTACCTACAAATACAGTAATATATACAATACATATCTTATATAAATTAATAAACTTTTTGCACCTGACAATATATGCAAAAGAAATATATAAAGAGAAATATATCATAATATATATGATGAAATAGAAAGTTTTCCTTTAGGAGGAAGCAAGGTATTACCCATTCCTTAAACAGGGTGAAATCCTTACAACACACTTATCACAGATGACTTTGCTGAACTCTCCCTTAACAATGTCAAAGGAAGCAGTAGGTTTAACTCCATTTTTCTGGTCCATGCTCTTGGGGTCAGGATCCTAGGTTTAAAACAAAATTGCACTAGATTTGGAGGTATTTCAATGAATATTTGATTTTGCTCCCAAGTACTATTTAATATAAACATGCTTGATTAATTCACACAATTTTAAATGGTCCAACTACATCTGTGAGACCATACAGCAATAGTTTTCCTGATACTTGAAAGTCTGACCCATTTGAGCATTTCAATGGTTCTACTGCATTTGATAAGTACATGACGTTCAACTGAGTAATACCTAAGAGTGATGAGAAGAGTTCTACTAGTAACTGACATTATACCAATAATACAAGCAGTCCAAACTGATTGCAAATTATCATTAAAATGTGACTAAAGGCAGTATTTCGAACTATGTACCAAAAAATATTACTGTAGTTAAAAACTGACTATAGCGTGGAGATTCACAGCGTAAGAACCTAGCATGTCACATATGTATTTGTATTTACCATAACACTTCAAAACCTAGCTCTAGGCCATTTTGTCTTACAAATGTAGATAGAAGGCTGATCCATGCATGATGGACTTTATAGTCTAGTCATAAAACACAGGATGCTTCGCCACTTTAAACATGGAGAAAGGCATTATTCCTCCTGTTTGCTTAGTGGTTTGTTTTGCTATTTTTTCTTTTAACTTTGGAAAAGAAAATAATTATCTCTAGTGTTTCTACTCAATACTAAAAGTGTCAGACTCATCTGATGAGTTGACAGAAAGTGTCAATGTTTAGACTGAAGCGTTCACCATCTGTCTGAGGTCGTGGGCCTGACTGCCACTAAAAAAAAGGCATCATAGACAGGGAAATGAGAATGCAACTCAATTTTGGATAGCAAGTATAATTTACAATTGTCAAGACTATTATTTACAATTCAACAATTTTAAGTTGCAATCACTATATATACATATATGCTATTTCTCTAACTTCTCCTGACACTTCTTCAAGCCCAGTTCACTTTTAGTTATTTACACATTTCTAGCATGTAGCCCTAGGGTTGGAATTTATCTTTGATCAGATCATCTTCGATGATTTAAAAATACCAATCTAGATTTGGGCTTTTTAAACTTAAAAGTGACTACAGGCTATGATCTATTCCCGCTCCTTTTGTAAACTCCTACATATACAGACTGTATAACTACAACCTCAGCTCCTCTGAGCTCCAAAGAACAGACAGGTTATTACACCTTCAGACAGATGGAGCGGGGAGGGACTAAAAGAACCGGATAGGCTTGTGAACTGTACCTCTCCATGATCTCCAGTTACTGATAAAACAACCTTTATTCCTACTTGCCAGTGGCAATCTACAAGTCTCTATCTAACCCTTTGGTGAATTCACAAAAAAATAACTAGTGCTTGGAATTAGATTTTGGAGGTTCATGGGGAAAAGCTTTTTCTGGGAAAAGCTGCTGTGCCACATTTCTCTGCCAACCACACAAACTCCCAGATGACTCATTGGTAGCTCTGTAGTTCAAAACGGTGCAAGGAAAACAACAGCTTTCTTGTAAATGCCAGGAGGAAAACTGTTTTGGTGAATAAAGGACACATCCAGTCTCACACTTCTGCCTTGTGATGGCCCCTTCTCGAGCATTCTTTGTTTCAAGATAGATGTCTCCTCTGGTGTTTGTTGTTAAGCAGTTCAAGCAGTCTTGGAAAATATTTGATAAGGCTTGTTTGGTCCCTAAGCAAGGACAGAGGTGCTTTCAAGGTCTAGAATGATTCGATCAGACTGGTGCTATCAGCCTTAATAAGGAAACAGGTGAGTAAATATTACGGTTTAAATGAAACTCATACAGAGTTTCAGCTTGAGAAAGGAACCTGGAATGAATTTACAGAGGGGAAAAAACAAAACCTGAAAGAGATCATCTGTCAAAAATCGCATGAATTTCACTCATATTTATGTCAGAAGTAATAGAAGATAATTACTGCCTTCTTGGGCAGGTGAAAGAGGGTTCAAGATAACGAAAGTTTGTAAGACACTGTTCTTAATAGACAGAAGATCAAACTTCAGTACCTTTGGGGGAACAAGGGAGAAAAAGCCTACAATTCACACGAATCACCTCCCTAGACTTCATGCACTTGAGAAAGGCTGTTCTTTCCAGGATGATCTCTGCACTATATAACTAGGTCTGCACACTCCTTTTCTCAGAACGCTGAACCTTTCAAATACAGCTCTGCTCTCAAAGCAGACTGGCACAGGGTATGCTGCAGGGGGATGCCACCAGAAGTTCCAAACTATTTCAAATCACACTAGGGCTGTGAAACACACTCAGCTCGGCCAGGAATTTTCCCATATGTGGTGAGTGCTGCTGGCAACCAGTGAACTGAAATTGGAGAAAAGCTAACAAGCAGACTTTTCCCTAAAAATCCCATATTTGATACTCCGGTGTGCAATTATTAACAATCAAGAAAGATACTGGACAGTAAGGTATGAAAATCAATACAGGGAACTTGACATTTCCTCTATTGGCAGAAGAGAGTATGCCAAAATGAAACTGAACTCTCGAGAACTTGTTTAATTGACAAAGATTTCTACAGGAGTACTTGTGCAGCATCTGAAAAGCCTTGAACTACTGCAACTGTGCCATCCTACAGAACCATAAAGTTACACCTACACCAGTGAAGTAGACAGGGTCTTGGACTGTCTTCAGGCATCAGTTCGTGCTGGAATGGAATAACTCAAATCTAAGTTATAAAGCTCCCCTCTTAAAAAAAGGATGCTTATATACAAACTCCTAAGTAGGAACATGAACTCATCCTAATTAACACCTTTATTCTTGCCCAGAATTATTTGGAGACAGTGAACTGGCCCAAATCAAAACCACAGTAGGGACCATTAATGAGCTGAAGTGCCAGAGGATGGTGTCTGGCATTGCATTGTTTGCTAGCAGAAAGGTAGGCTAAGGCCAGTTTGTGTGGGACAACCTGGTCAAGGGAATTAATACCTTCCTACCAGGATAATGGGGGTTTGCTAGACTTTGAAAAGCAAGTGAAGATAAGCTTCACATGCTTGAAAAACATCTAGAGAAATGGGAGGACAAACCGCTGTACCTAGCGATCCCAAGCATTCAATTTGCAGCAACATAGAGGACACTGTGTTTGCTATCATTAGAGCTAGTGGCTTTAACGTAGATCTTCTTCAGTACATTTCTGAAGATACTGAAATTAATTTATTTCAATAAAAAGTCCAATTATTAAACTGTCTTTGTACTTGAGTGCTTCTGTATTTACAGTTTTGTACAGTGTTTTCAAGTTCTGAGACACAAAGAAATGTAAGTTGTATCTTTATGAATCTCTTGGAGGCACCAATGAGAGCTTTTTTACATGAAAGATTTTCCAATATAAAGTGAAATTAGGTGCCTGGTAGAGATAAATTTCAGATCATTATTCCTTGTAACCTAGCCTAATATGAACCCTGATGTTAGAAAGCACTAATGAAAAAAGATTCTAAATTATTAAGTTCATTCATGTTAGCACTGTCTTCACTGATACTCTTGAAAGACTACTGTTTTGAGAAACAAAATGACTTTTCAGCTGGATTAAGTCTCAAAATCTATATCATTAATACTAGCTTCTAATGCCAAATATGAAACAGACTAAAACTTTAATTCTGCTGTACAGCTTCACAGATCAAACCCTTACAGATCAAAACTAAAACCGTAAGTTTGAAAACTCACATTAAAAAAGCACCCCAAAAAACAATTAGATAATGGTTTAAAATTTTCTTTGGTAAAACTGTCATTAGAAGATGTCGTAAGAATATTTCTGACAGTAGTATTTACTCACATTGAAACAAACACATAATGGTTCTACATGTTATTTAAACAGAAAAACACCACAGGAAGAGAGAAAAGAGTTCACATCTAACTTCCTTGAAGGCTTCCTAAATTACTCTGGACTTGGAAGGCCTTCAGAGATATCACTTTGAGATTTACAAAGATGGCTGACAATACCTTCAGTTCCAAGCACCCTGAAAGGATGCTTCAGCCTCCTGCCTCAAAAGTTAAAACTGGTTTTACTAAAGTAATGTATTAAAAAGAACCTACTACAAACAACAACATCGCAGAACAAAAAATAAACCACCTAAACAACAATAAAAAAGCCCAACCCCAAATGTCCTTAAGTCTTTACCTAGAATTCCAACCCACAGAAAGGAGAAGGAAGATGGAAAGAGGGATTAAACCCCCTTCCTATTGTGTAGCATATTTTAGGTTATTTTTAGAGGCTTTTCTGACTTCTGCAGCTTTAGAACTTACTCAAACATGTAGGGCTAAGAAAACTAGCACTGATTTTATTAAGGTTTTTTGTAATTCCCAGGTTCTGCTCCCCTCTGTGCCAACCACACAAACTATACACCAGCACAGCATGGCAGCTATCAAGGCTGATTTGAGGGATCTCCATTGTTCACTTTTAACTTTACTGTTGTGTATGAAAATTCACATTATCAAAACCAATTTTTCTAATAGCACGAATTTTACATTACTCATATCAAATTTTAATTTCTTATATAATACAACTTTAAATCTTTAAATCTGTTGTGAAACACAGAACCTTCACTGATCAGATCAGAAAGGTCACTTGCAGCATTCATGCACAGGCATCTCCAAGCAAGCCCAGAATTAGGTACCTTCAAGCCTGCGAGCCCACTAGCTAAAAGAAAGACCACCTTCCTAGTAAGGCAAAAGACCTTATAGCCTCCAAGTTATCTCTATCATGTAGACATATCTTTTTATGAACCGCTAGTGCAAATATTTAGAAAAGTCCATCCTTGTGAATTATAGACATACAATAAATTGCTGATGCAAGCAGGAAAAAATCTGAAGTGACTCTTTTTCCGTAATTATTAATTTAAAACTTTTAAGACTCTAAAAAAGATTGGCATTATAATATTTAAGACAACATCCCACACGTTGGTAGAGTTCGTATATTACCTGATGGTACTTCTTCAGTATGTTGTGCATTTCTGCTACATCTTCACTTGTTATAGTTTTGATGATATATCTTTTGTCGTAAGATGTATGAAAGCGGGCACCACTGCGGGCTTGGGAATCATTGGCAAGGGGTGCACTTCTTGTCAATGAATTCTGTCAATTGATTTAAAACAAAAAAAGCATCACGTCAGGCAAAAGTATGTAACTTCTATTTAGAGCAAATATAACCAATTTACACGTATTTAAAAATATTTTTCAATACATCAGCACCAAGCTGAATTCCACAAAGCATGTATTCACAGACTACATTATCTTGAGAAAACACTTCAAAAATATTCTGAGAAGACAAGGATGTTTGAGGAGGAAGGTATTGCTCATCAGTGGTTCAAAACGCATTCTCAACATTTAATGAGAATTTATTGGACTTTGATACATATACATTATCAGCTTTTGGGAAGAAAACATACAGTAATTAAAAATCTAGAAGGAACACTGTGTTACACCTCAATAATTATAAATAGAGGATTCATCCATAATTACAGTTTCACTTTAAAACTAGCAGGATTTGCTCTTGAGACAGTGTGATCTGGTACATAACCAAGATCACAATTACATTTCTGAGTTTTAGTACCAGAGCTGTTCCAATGATTTCTTATCGAGAGTTAAGCAAATAGTGTTGTACAATACCTCTCCTTTTGTAAAATAGGCCTACCTCCATACTGTCTCAAGAGGGGAAAATTAATTAATGACTGTATAGCATTTAGAAGAAAAGCTACCAGAGATTAAAGACTATTTTTAGAGTGAAGTTTAAAATTACCGGTGGTTCAACAGAAGAAAGAGAACCCCTCTGCTTTTTTCAGAGAATAAGTAGTATTCAGGTAACATTTCTTTATCTTTATATAAACAAACAAAAAAATCAGACTAAGTATAATGACTTGTTTTTGCCTGGAAACATCGTTCTTTACCAGTGAGAACTTATGCCAATTGTTATATACTTGAATTGCACTTAAAAATAAAAATAAAAAAAGTAAGTAGTAACAGCAGCAACACAGCCATGAGAAAACAACTATGTTCTTGGACCCCTTGTGTATTTCCATAAATATGGACATACTCTGAAAAGGTTAAACAAGTTAATTATAGACTACTGGAACACTTCTATGTTTATGAAACAAACTTGCAGTAACCATCTGGTATATCCCTACTGATAGCAGAAAACCCCAGCTCCTGCTATCGTCCCTCATTGTACCATGCTGCACAAACAGCTCTTGCTAAATTGAAATACACTTCCCCTCTTTCCACATTCACACAGCATAATGTTCTCCCCGCTAGGTGAAAAGCCATTTTATTTTTAAAGATAATTTTAATAAAATTTTATATATAAATGCAAACATTACAGATTCCAAAACAGCAAAAGTTCGGCTCCAACAGTTACAGTATGAACGTTTGTGTGGTGTGGTAAGGCACCATGAACTAAGTCACAGAACAGATTTACACTAGAAGAATGATGATGCTTTGAGAGAGTTAATTACCAATACACTTCATCTACCACACTCAGGTACCAAAATCACACGATTTTATTTTTGTAGGACCTATGTTTTATTTGAAAGTTTTAACCATTGATAATCTGTTCACATGCTCTATGGACTTCAGCAGGAGCTGGACATGCAGATTCAATCGCTGTGACAGAAGGTCAGTAATTATTATAAAGTAATAACCTCAACCAAGAAGTTAGGGCACCTATAGCCCTCAATTTAAGAAAACACTTGAACACATAAAATTATGTCTCCATATTTTGGAGATCCATTGATTTCAACAGGCCTTCAAGCATTGTTAAATTTATCCCAACTGTGGGGTGCTTTCTGAAATCAATTTAACATGAAATAAAACCATTTTCCCACAAGGTTACTTAGTTCAGCAGAAATACTCAGGAGTAGCAGGAATAACAGTAAATCACCTAAAAGCACACAGCTCTACAAGGGCTTATTAGAATGAAAACCTTAATTATGACGTGTAGGAGAAATACATCTTTTGCACTTCTGTCTATATATTTCTAGGCTTGTAAAATGAACTAGAATAATGACTAATGTCTGTGATAAAAAGTGACATCTTTCTCCATTATTCCCTCTATTCGCTAATGAAAGGATGAGGGTGCTTCCCTAAGGTTTATAAATAAACAATTTTTCTAGACTAATCAGAACAGAGCTTTAAGGACACCACTGCAGACACTGCAGTTCCTTCTCTGCACTGGCTTTTAGACAGCAAAACATTTTAACAGATGTAAATCCTGATACACCATCACCTCACATGGTATTGAAGATAGTAGGGAATTTAAGTATTATAGCAGTTTTCTTTGCCTGTTTTCAGATGTTTTCTGTTGAAATTAATTTCCCGCCACTCCACCACTGAAAAGTTTTAATGTACTGAAGTCTATTCAAGGGAACAAGTATCATAAACCCATTAAATTTTCTCAATGCTACACTTGATACCAGTATTCCATTAATTTTCAAACTGAATCGTGGAGTCAGTGGTAGAAACCCTTTACGCTCTACAGTCAGAACTTGGTTTTGTTTCCAGGCCTATATTCAACAGTTCAAGATGAAGAGCTGATAACAGAAGTTAAAAGCCAAAAAAAGAGGACAAATTCAGTTGCCTTCATCACAAATTGAAAATAAGATGTAATGTAATAATTATTTTTAATTTTTAAAAAAGTGAACACATGGGTAACCATTAGTGTATGTAGTGAATTAAAGTACTGCTAAGTTATTAGGCTATAATTCAGCTGGTAATAATAAAGGCTACTAAGTAATTACTTGTTATTGTTCCCAGCAGAAAAGGGTACATTATTCTGAGGTTAACTACTGCAATAAAGCAGTAACCACAGTCTTCAGAATGTATTTTTCCCACAGAACTCTAGTCTTCAAACTGTAATCCATATCATATAAACCTTGAAAGCAATTAACCTGGCAGGAAATTTAAGCTGTTTAGCTAGAAAAAGCTGCAAAAGAGGGTATTGGCTAGTCTGCCACTGAACATCTGAAGGAGGAGAAGAAGGAAAATGTGAAGGACCTGAACTCAACGTTTCAAATACTCTTAAGGAGTATTTTAATGTCCTTCATGAAAAGATTTTCATATTTGAGTGAAATACAGGCCTGGGTTGTACTGGGTATGAAAGAGATGCCAGTTGACTGGACGTTAGAAAATGTGATGTCCATCTGCAAGAAGATCCAGAGAACTACAGGCCTGTCAGTCTGACCTCTGTGCCAGGGAAGGTCATGGAACAGATCCTCTTGAGTGCCATGACATGGCATGTGCAGGAAAACCAGGGGATGAGGCCCAGTCAGCATGGGTTTGTGAAAGGCTTGACTGACCTTATCTTCTGAGACAGGGTGACCTTCTTAATGGATGAGTGAAAGGCTGCGGATGTGTCTACCTGGACTGCAGTAAAGCCTTTGACATCAATTCCCACAGCAGCTCCCCCAGAAACTGGCTGCTCATGGCTTGGCCGGGTGCTCTGTTGGATGGGTATAAAACTGTCAGGATGGCCAGGCCCAGAGGATGTTGGTGAATGGAGTTATATCCAGCTGGTGGCCGGTCACCAGTGCTGTTCCCCAGGGCTCAGTGCTGGGACCAGTTCTGTTTAATATCTTTATCAATGATCCAGATGAGGGGATCGAGGGCACCCTCAGTCAGTTTGCAGACACACTGAGTTGGGTGGGAGTGTTGATCTCCTGGAGGGCAGGAAGGCTCTGCAGGGGGATCTGGACAGGCTGGATTGATGGGGAGAAGCCAGAGGTCTGAGGTTCAACAAGGCCAAGTGCCTGTGCCTGGTCCTGGCCTTGGGTCACAACAACCCCTGCAGTGCTACAGGCTGGGGACAGAGTGGCTGGAAAGATGCAAGTTGGAAAAGGGCTTGGGGGTGCTGGTCAACAGCAGCTGAACGTGAGCCAGTGAGGGCCCAGGTGGCCAAGAGGCCAGTGGCATCCTGGCCTGGATCAGCAACAGTGTGGCCAGCAGGACCAGGGCAGTGATCGTTCCCCCGTACTCGGCATTGGTGAGGCCACACCTCAAATCCCAGGTCCACTTTTGGGCCCCTCAGTTCCAAAAGGACATCAAAGTGCTGAAGTGTCCAGAGAAGGGCAATGGAGCTGGTGAAAGGTCTGGAGCACAAGTCTGATGAGGGGCAGCTGAAGGAGATGGGGGTGTTTAGCTTGGAGAAAAGGAGGCTCAGGGGCGACTTTATTGCTCTCTACAACTGCCCAAAAGAAGGTTGCAGCCAGGTCTCTTCTCCCAGGTAACAAGCAATAGGACAAGAGGAAATGTCCTTAAATTGCACTAAGGGAGGTTTAGATTAAGTATTAGGAAATATTTCTCCACCAGAAGAAATTAATAAAGCCACATTTTAAATCATCTTGAAAAAACTTTGAAAAGACACTGACTTCTTACACATCCCTGTTTTTCCAGCAGTGGCTTTTTTTCCCTAATGAAAATTTATGCTGCCTGAATGCTAACTATAATGAAAGTCAATATGCAAACACAACTATCATACGAAAAATGTCGCTAACAAGAGAATATAATATATATCTGGAATTTAGCTGCACTTTACTTGTTCTTAACGTTTTAATGGGTTACAAATAGTGATGCATTTATTTTTTAGTAGATAGTTAAGTTTATTATGAGTTATCTATATCAAGATTAATTAAGAATGCACACAGCTATCATTTTACCACATGCATATTAATTTGTCAGAATAAACCAACCAACTTTATGCTAAGCAGCATCTTTCCATACATGCAAGATAACACAAGTGCCCTCTCTACAATACTTTGACTCTAGTAATAAATTAACATCAGATGTTTAAACATTAAACATCTTTAAATAAAAACAACCTCTAATTAAATAACTTCTTTAAAACTTTATTTTTACTAACTCCCCACTCTTGTGATAAGTCTCTCGATACAATGCACGTTTCAGATACAGAATGTAGTTACTTTGAACTTTAAAAGCATGTGGAACATGGAAGACATTTAATATTACTATTTTCTGTGTTTTCTTTTGATACTTGCCCAAGTTTGTTAAATAAGCATGGTTTAAAAAGCAGAAAAAATAAATCTAATTATATCATGTTGTGCAGATTACTGGTAATTGCCACTTTCTTGTGTTGATAAATACATAGCTGAGTTTTGTATGTAGATTGTTTTATTTGTAATGGTTAATTCTCACGTCTGTGAATGGAGAAAAGTTCAAATTCCTTCTAAAATACAGCTTCCAGGTACCTTGCAAAATACCCTGTCTCTCAACTATACTAGTTATATTCATTTATAGATAGAAATCAGTCTTCAGTAAAATATATCTACTGTTGCCTGGTGATGACAACAATGAATCTTTAAGTAGAGAGATGACAAGAATTGGCTTGCACTGGTAAATCATCATTAATAAGTAAGATCAAGAAACAGCTTCACTGAAAGGATCAAACTAGGATATTTAAGGGGCTTCAAAGAGGAACTTATATGGCTTTTTAAATCCACTATGATTCTTCCTTTTTGATGTAGGTGAAGCTAACTTACTGTTGGACTCAAGACTGTTCAGGCATCTCATGGAGCCAAATACTAACAAAAGTTAATAGTACAAATCGAAATTGAAGAGATTCTTCATAAGAAAATGTTTCTTTTGTAAGTTAAGACACAAAACGGCCAAGAAGGTCTCACCCTTAAGCCACTTTGAAGCACAGCCATTAGAAAACCTATAACCAGTAGGAAATATCAGAAACACCATATGTGCTGTCAAATTTCACTTTTCAGTTAGACTTTAGATATATCCAGATAAGTAAAAAAGTTTAACTTATTCTGGGGTTATTTTGTGCAAGTTTTTAAGTCAAAGAACTTTATGTTAATGCAGACAATAATAAGAAAGTTATGCAGTAGAGCTCATTAGACAGACTAAAAATATCCATTTATCTGAATTGTACTGCCCTGTTGTTCAGACAGCTATTGGACAAGTTGTATAAACTCTTCTCTTACTGTTGAATGCATTTTTGTGATGATACATGGTAGAACATTCCTGGGATCCAGACAGCTTTTGCCAGAACACACAGATAAATTTCACTGATGATTTGACCAAAAAGTAAGAAAGATAAGTTGCACTGTAGACATCTGTGCACAAATTCCTTGGAAGCAAAGCTGATTGAACCTGTCTAAAGAGAGCAGTGTAGAGCTTTTCCTCTGCTTCCTTGTGTCCAGCAGTAAACTCAGTTAAGAGAGACCCACTGAGGTCCCTGACAGCAGTATCTCCTTCTTAAGTGAGGCATCTCTAGTGGACTAGGGAGGAAATAAATAATGAAACTTAAGCATCTCCCTTTTCCAAAAGGAAAATATAAACGGGATTGAGGGAGGGGGAAAGGAGAGACGCGGAAAGAGAGATCATGGCAAATACCAGATTGAATTCCCTCTGGCTCTGCCTCTTAATTAGGGGAAGACTAAGTGGAATATGAACAGATGGGAAATGAACCACTCCTCACTTAGCACAGACAGATCCATGAGCCACAAAGCCAGAACAGGGAGGATATCCTTCAGATGGAGACAAAAAATGCCTGACTCTTACCCTCCAAGAGACACAGGTTTGATGATCTAACAACCCTTGTACCATCACTTTCTGCTACAACACAGCACTTCCCTGCCGTGCCAGGAGCCAGCAGAGCGTGTGTCTAGCCGTACAACGTTGGAGGCATTAGCCCCATTAAGTTAATAAAAATCAGCTGCTTATACAATAGCATTAGTGAGCTCAAAATTCAAAGAAACAAGGGTCAGACTGCCCTGTCCTCTTCAAATTTTCCCAGCCTTCTCCAACTCTTCCACGGTGTGCCTTGGTTCTCTGGCACAATTAAAACATCTGTCAGCCATGCATAGCCTGTTCCACTTAACAGCTTCACTTAGCAACTCACTGCAAGTCTCCTGCTCCAAGTGTGCGTGTTCTGCCAATTCCCCATTCACTTCTCATTTGTGAAGTTTTAATCTTGTGCCTGCTGGTTTTTTGGTCTCAGGAGAAAGAAAAGGTTTTGTACTTTAAAAGTGTGAATACTTTCATGAGGTCACTTAAAGACTACTCTAAACTACTTGTGTAATTACTTATACAACTGAAGACACATTTTACATGCCAAGCTCACAGATAACCTCTACTAGATAAATTTCTCCATACATCCCCCTCTTTCCCAAATAGCTTCCCTCTGACTGGGAAGCTTAAGTCACTGGCTGGAAGCTTAAGTGCCCTTACATAAATGAATATTAAAAATATCACCCATACTGCACTGATTAGCAGGCAACTAGAAATATTAATTTGACCTTCAGTGCTGAGAGGCTACAAATCACAAAGAATTTGTCCCATGCCACAGAATTAATTTCCGATAAAATAATAAAAGTTAAAAAAAAAAAAGCTTTAAATATGAATTACTAAAAGCTACACCACCTACTAGTACTTAACTTCCCAGAGTTCTTGATTTAAAAAAAAAAGTTATCAGCACACCTAAATTACATATCATCATTTCACCCAAGAACAGTATATTCTTTAGCAAATTATCTGAAAGGTTGTTTAATTTTGCTATAGACCCACTCTCTCTCCTCTTTCCCAAACTCTCAGTAGTCTGCACAGAGTTTTATTTCCTACAATACGTATTAGGTAAGAAAAAAGGGTTTGTTCCATAGGTGCTTTTAGGACCTGATCCACAATTCTTTGACATTCACAGGAGCTTCTTAGGGAGATTTCAACAAAATTTCATAAACTAGAATCCAACACAACTGCTACCAATCAGAAGCTATTTCAGTTTAGGAACTACTGGGTGAAATGAACTCCAATCTCTACTTTTGGATTAGGTAAGTTCAGAAAGGCAGTTCTGACTTTTTCTATCTTCGAAAGACCTAGATTCACCATGGTAGTTTTTCTAGTATTTAGCCATTTGTGTTGCTGAAAAGGCGAGTCTAATTTTGAATTTTAATTATTTCCTTATCTGGTCATTCATGTTTATTTTTTTCCTTAAGTACCTAGTATTCTTTTTCTGCAAAGATACTACTTACTTCTTAACTCTAATTTTTGCAAGTGCAGCAGGTCAGACTCTGTCACTCCCAACCACACGGCATTCTCTGTCCTTAAATTCCTTTGACACTTTTTCAGTACTTTTTCTAGATCCAAATTTCACCTTCCTTTATAAAAGACTACTAACATCAAAACTATGCTCATTAGCTTCAGGTATAAAATAAACAGATGTCAAAAAGAAGTTAGAACTCTTTCTGATCTTATTTTTATGCCTTCTAATTTATCTACCCTAGGGTGCAGTCACTCCTACTAGTCCAAAGGTCCCACTAGTGTTAAATTCTTTTGTCCTCTTTGACCTCTTCTTCTTTCTCAGAGCCACCACCTCCCTGAACACAGCCCTCATCTCTGCAGTTCTGCACTCCTTTTTTATCCATGTAAGTATTCATCTCACTGTATTAAAAAGGATCTCATTTGGACAGGCTCAGAATGCCAGGTGATCAAAGTGGATTTTGTACAAAATCTTTGTCTTTATTCCACTTTGACATTTGAATGGATTTTGCATCCCATGCAAGGTTTCACTACATGAAATGTCAATTGCTCATTGACAATTAAATTTTGACTGTTGTAATTCAATCATCCATTATTTATATATTTTTTTGGGTTTTTATTCTAAAGCTCTGCAATAATTAGCATTTAAAAAATCCAAGACACAAAATATCAAGGCAAATACTTCGTAAGAAGCATCCTCAAGAGTCCTTAGAAACCAGCTAAAACACTACCTAATGCTTTATCATTTGGAAGTCTATTTTTACGTTGCACATTGGTCAATACAAATAGCAACTTACTGTAACTAAATAACAGTAATTACATTACTCATGATGCTAGTTATACCAATAGCAGCTATCAAAAAAACTAAGCCAATTTCCAGAGAGGCTTTGATTGTTTCTAAGAGTAACAAGTTAAGCTGTTCGGAGCTATTTTATCCAATTGAAACTATTTTTGTGAAGAAAACACATGGAGCAAAGCCACTGAAGTACAGGAAGAACTAGTCCCCCTACTCACACCATAACTGCAAGCTATATTTATAACTGGCAAAGTATTGCCCCCCTCTTCAAAGACAAACTGCTGGTGAGGCTCTTCTTCCTCTGCCCACTTCGCTTAAAATGTTCACAGCACGAATTTTTATCTCCACAGTGGGAGGCCAAGGATTAGCCCCAGTCTCCAAGAGGGTGGAGAGATTTAAAGGTCAATTTAATTAGCTCATTCTAATCTCTCGCACGCCTAATGTAAATGTCATTGTTTTCTAACTGCTACTTTAGCAGACAAGATTGTATTTTAGAAACTTTGAACGCATGAACTATGTGTTGGATCTAATACAAATACTCTGTGTAACTAATTTTAAAAAGGAGCCGAATAAAAATTGTCATTGAGTCAGAGCTTTTCCTAAGAAAAAGGGCAATAGGAAAATTCTGGTGGTAAAGCATAGAGAGCTTTAGAAGAACAGTAATCTTTCAAACTGACTGGCTTAACAGCTTCTCATTGATTTAAATCTTCCCCATTTCATGACGTCTGGACAAAGGCAAACAACGGTTTCTGGTGCTGTGATCTCATCCGAAAGCCGTGGAAAACTAAAATGAGCTTCACAAGCTCAACGCACCCTAAAGACAAATCAGATCACATCCCAGACTATTTAAGAGTGCCTGTGGGCAAGCTTTGCATGAACAAACACGCAGAAACAAGCGCTCAGATGATGCTCTGTGATGACTGAAATCATAGGTCAGTGGAAAAGCCTGGCAGTGGCTCAGCACTGCTGGAGGATGATGTAGACACAGCGTGGCTGTTCTTCTGCAGCAGCAGTTACAGTGGTGCTCTCTGGCCCAGGCACAGCTTCCCAACAAGACAGTCCTGGAGCTCCCCCCAACCTTTTTTTTTCTTTCTTACAAGACCTCAGGAAGCATGAAGATAGAAATTAGACCTGGATTAGTGATTAAGAAGGACATCAGAGAGACAGTGTCATACAACTGACATAGATGCTCCAAGGTTATTTAATGTAATTTGAAACAAGCAGCCTGAGATGATTTTCAGGACAGTGTTTTGTCAGTGACTTGTAGAGGGACGAAAGGCAAAGCACTGGTGTCTTAATGTAACAACAGAAGCACCAAATCCAGAGATGTCTGGCTTGTCACACAAGGACAGGTAGGGAAGACCTTTGGGTCTATTTTGTATGCTGGCACTGTGCATTCTTGCCATTAAGCAGGTTCCTATCTGGAAACACTGTTGTGGAAGCACAATCAGGGAACAACAATCTCTGACAGTGGAAGGTGTGTAAGGGGTCTGGCGTGGAGCAAAGCATATCTGACCTGCCAGTAACCCATGCTACAAGCACATTCAGGGGTATAACCTCCCCCTGCTTTTGTCAGATGTATGGAAAATTTTGCATGATGATTTCTTGCCAGCTCGTACGCATGGCTCTCAAAAGGCCTATGGTGAAGGTCATGGGACCTCTAAGAGACAAAAACAGGACACCACTGGCCCTGTGGTGCACCCATCAGAAATACAGAGCTCCTCCTATGATCTTGTCAAGATGTGGATGTACACACTCCAAACACCTATGAACATTTGTAAGAAAATTGTATTCAGGGAGTGATTACTATGGTGAAAGATGTGAAAAACTTTGACAGAGAAAGGAAAATTTGACAGAGAAAGGAAAAACACGAACTGTTTCTTTTTTGCATTGAGCTATCCTTCCAAGAGAAAGGTTATGGGTTCCTTGGTTTTTGAATGAGAGTTAATGAATAAAACATGAGGGTGTTTCCTAAATCAAGTTATCCTATTGAGACTATAGATATGGATTTGGAGCTGTCAGCTTAAGGCACGCACTTGCTTTGGAAAGAGTTAGGGCTCCTTTTCTGGGAGCCTTTTCCCTCAAGCCCTGCAAAGCTTGGCTTGATGCCTTCCTTTCAATAGCTGTGTCTGTAAGAACTCGGGGAGCACCTATCAGTTTGTTCTTTTGATGTTGCCAGCACATGCTGAATTACTATTTTCTAGTTTGAATGCCCGGTTCTGAATACTCAGTTTAGGCAAGGAACGGCCGAAAGCAATGCAAATTAAATGATTTCTAGGGAAAACTGAGAGAAACCACAAGTTAGAATTTCTGTTGTCATATGTACTACAGTTAAGTCCCACCATCACTAAATAACTATTTGGGCTGACATTTAAGGCACTAAATATTCGAACATTAGATTTAGATTGCAAACCTCATTTTTTATATGCTGGAAAGGCTACAGACAGCACAGTTTTTGTTACTATAGCTGGTTAAACACTTTACTCCCACCACTGCCTATACCCATGTCAAACAAGATGTCAGCAGTTCTGAATGTCTCGGTGTCGATGTCCATTTGGGATCCACAAACTGCACACTCTGCTACAAGAATCTCATCTGACAGATGAGCCCAAGAACTTTTCATGCACTGACAGACTTACCCCGCCAAAATAAAATTACTAGCATTGGTATTTTCTTTACAAGACAGTTCTTGCTCCAATGATTTTTAATGCACTTCATTGAATTAATTGAAGAGATTGTCTTAGGAATAAGCTCCAACTCTTAACATAGTTGTTGCTGATCTTGCTGTCTGTAGTTTGATGCTAGAGGTGGCTTGTTCTTTCCCAAAACAAGGGCCAAGAAATAAAAGCTTGAATTTCAGTGCAGAAGCACCAGTTGAGAGCTCTGATTAATATTTGTTTGTCTGAAGAAACACATCATCTTGGATTGCAAAGTAGTTTTTACTTTCTTAAGATGATGTCTTAAGGACTGGATAAGTAATGTAAAATGAGCAAAAATATTTAGAGATTGGTAAAAATTTTGATGATCTGAAGTTTAGATACCACAAAAGAAAATTATATTCAAGGCTGACATCTAAAAAACAAGCCTAGAATTTACATTGTTTTCCCGATGCCTTGTTATGAGTCTGGACTACAAATCCCTCTGCATAGAAAGCTCTGGGAGACATTGAAAAGTCTCCTTAACAGCCTTATCAGATGAAGTGAAAGACACTGAGTTCATACGGTTTGTTATTAGGGAAATTGCTTAAAAGCAGGAATTCTCATTATTATTTTAGATTTCAGTCTTTCATATGGAAAAATGCTTAGAGAAATATCAAGCATAGGTAAATTAAAAAACTTACAGACACATCTGCTAAAAGTTCTTTATGAATTCCTTGTCTTGTACAGAGAATCTCTACAAACTGCTCCTGCAGACAGGAAAAGTCAGATCTGAGCCTGTCTCCTATTACACCGAGTACTAAAACTTCAAGGGAAGTCAGTTGTGCTCTCCCTTATCCTCAGCAGAAGGCTCATTAGGTACACTGGGACATTGGTGCCCTCTGGTACAAGCAATTGTACTTTATTGGGCAAGAACCCAGTCTTCCTCTTTTGCCTAGCAGAATCCAGATGCAGGATTCAGCAATAACTTTAAGCAAGAACAGATGTGTTGGAGCACAGTAAAAAAAAGTTTCCCATCCCAGCACAATAGCAGCAGAAGCATTTGTAACAGCAGTAGATCCTATTTTTCTACAAATTGCTGGGGGGGGGTGTTAGGTGAGCTGCCTGCCTGCTAATCTCTCATAATTTTGCAGTTTACAGAAGCTAATCCTATGATTCTTCTAATAGAATTCTACTCATTGATCTTCTAAGATAAGGAAGTATGTCAACTGAGTTGAAAAGAAACCCTAAAGAAAAACAGCTATCCCATTAACTGGAGGGGGTAGGAGGGGAGAAATCTTTCTGTAGAATAACCTTTACACTGTCTAAAGCTGAGGGGGAATGCAGAAATTAAAATTAATTTAGTGCTGTAGTGAGGGACTTTACAGTATGTGTTTTCTAATAAATTTTTTTCTTTTCTGCTAGGAACAGTTAACGCTCTCAAGTATTCTCCTGTGACCGTTAGAAGGATTTTTTCAACTAAACAAGAAAACACTTACAAAAATACATGATTTACCCTATCAAGGCAAAATCTGTCATTACTTAATGCTCTGGCTTTTAGAATTATTTTGACGCTATAAAAAGTTATCTTCAATTAGAGATCCATATGTGCTTTCTTGTAACATCCAACAGTACAAAGCAAAACAATAGCCTCTTTCCCTTTGATAATTTATAGTCTTTGCAAGTGGTTAAAACTGTTTTAAGTTCTTCCATCATTCAAATGCAATTTTGATTCATACTGACTGATCATCACTTGTGTTCCCCCTTTTAAGAAAAAACAGCCAGACCAGTTTTTCATTTGATGCAGTAACTGGTTTAGAATTTTTTTTATATAAGAACAAAATTTCTTAACCGAGATTAAAGACTTAGTTTATCGTAACAAGTTTCTATAGGCAATCTTCGAATAAAACTCAACGTTTCACTAACTTCATACTATATTTTCTACACTGCTGTCCATAATAAAGCATGAATCACAAAGTCCACACTCAGTATTAGCAACCACGCATGTATCTCCATGAAACTTCAATCCCAGTTCAGTACTAAATATCTCTTGGAGATGCCCAACTAGCTATGCAAGATAGACAGATGCAGGACAGATTACCAAAAAATATCTCAAAAAAGGGAGTTTGTGTCATGTGTACGAAGGGAGTTCATTCCAGGAACTCCAATTGCCATTACTAGAAATGGCTTCCTGTAAGGCATGAACCATATACAATTTGAGGAATTCCTCTGACTCTGAAGTCAAGACTACTTGTAGGAAAAAATACGTACTTTGTGAGATTTACATCTCTCTTCAGAGAGAAAAGGAGATCTCTGTAAGACAAGTTCCGTATTTTAATTATTCCACACGTGAACTAAGTCTGTGTGTTAAGCAGTCCACAAAATTACTACAAAATGAGAAACACAATGTAAAGAATTAAAATTAGTATAGCCCACTACTTAGAGCATACACTACCAATTTTTTTCATGAGGTAGGTTTTGGTTCTTTTAGTGCTTACTCATAAGGAAAGGCTATTTGACTTCTGGAACAACTCATCAAGGATATCAGTAGAACATTCTGAAAACAAAGGCATTTAAAATGAATGTTCTTTGAGACTGTGACTGATGTGTCTGACTAATGAACAAGGTAATTGGGTTTATTTATCTAAACCAATCCTTTCTGGCTCAATAATGCGAATGACATTGTTCAGAAGTGACTAGGACTCCCTTCCTGAAAATCATTATATAAGAAAAACTATCCAGAGAAAGTAACTTGATATTTCTTCCATAAGCTTTCCTTTACTTCTTTACTGCAAAGAATTTTTCAATTTCAGGTTTGATTCTGAGTACAAGACAATCACTTTAACCAATAATAATCGGAATAACTTCCTTGAAGATAAAGATTAACTGGAAAAAAGTATATATAATGAAACTCCCTTTGTCAAAATTAGATTCCCTTTTTAAATCAGAGACTGCAACATTAAAATGAAAGCAACTTCTACTTTTAATAGTGACTTTTAATAATCCCTATCTTACACATGGGTTGAAAAATTTTCTTTATGTTTAGTTCTGTAAAAATAATTTAATTTTGAAAGTGAGTTCAAAATCCATTAATACTTTCAGCACTTAATTTCTTTTCTTTTTAATCAGATTATTCCAGTAGAAACACAATTCAGAGTGATAAATTGCTTGGGCTGAGGAAAAAAACAATAGTGAAGGCAAATGTTGTCTTCCGTTAGGTTAAAATTAATAATAAATATCCTCTGTTTTTCACTAAATATACTTCAAATACTAAATAACATTGAGGTTTTTTTCTAATACATAATTTTATTGTATCAAAACCAAGGATGTAGTTACATGTTCCTATTTTGGATCGTTGATTGGTTACACTACCAAAAAACCAAAACACATAGCTACAAAGAAGTATTTTTGGTTTTAATCTGAAAATATGGACAGTTTATCCAGTGACAGTTCCTTAATGCTGTTTTATCATTGTTATCATTAATAAATCCAAACAGCAGTATAACATAGTTACAACAGGAATTTCTGTTGCAGAACAGCAGTGCAGATGGAAACATTTCACAGTGCTGTGGAATGCAGCAATTTTGATTATGCCAAGTTTGACAGTTTTAACTCATGATAGCATCTTAAGTCTTCCAGCATATTTACAGAACTGTAACTTCCATTGTCTAGTAATGTCAAAAGCCTATGTTCTAAAAATAGCAAGCATGAGTTGACATCACAATTTTAAGAGCAATCACATGTCTTCCTTCTTCGATACTCATCTTTTCTTTTGTCAAGAAAAATGAAATCTTCATATAAAGGGACCAAGTAACTTCTCAAACAACAGGATCCTCCTTGGTCCATCAGCAGAACTGAACCAGGGATGCAATTTGATATACCTGTTTAAACTGCTGGCCTCGGTCTCGGTGCGCTTCCTTTTAAACAGTTCTTCATAAATAGGATAATAAAAAATTGTGGAATATGATCACAACAGCTCCACCAAAATAAACCAACAATCCTCTTCTCCCCTGTCTGGCAAAATGTCTTAGCAAGGTTACAGTGGCTGTATATTGAGATTCATAACCTCATCTTCATCTACACCCCTGCACATTTTAACCCACCTACAAATTTCTAACACATTGTTTGACACTGAAAAGGGGAAAATCGGTAAAAAGGATTGTTGAACGACTCAGATATAGATTTTGGCTGCAACATTTAGTTTGCTCCATTGGTAAGAATGGGAGTGTTATTGTACAAATGCATTTCACACCATTTGTTTGACTACTTTAATCCATTTCTTAAAACTTCTCTTAATGTATCTTAGTGACATTATAAATACAACTGGAGCTCACATCAAAATAGTTTAAAAGAGCAAAACAGCATGGGAGGAAGCAGTACTGGGTTACACAGCAAGTATTCTTTAGGACAGGACATCTTGCAGTGTGACTGCAGAAGGAATTATCCCTGTGACTGAAACACTGTGCATTAGGAACTGCTAATGGAAAAGGGAACTGTCAGTGAGAACTGGCAAATCAGGCTGAAGTAGAGTTCAAGGACTTTCTTTCTCAAAGGCAGAAAGTAAGTCTGACCGCATGGAACAACCCTGCCAAATCTAGAACAACTTCTTGGTTTGCTGTATATGATTTACACAAGCAATTTGTTTCCCTATCCTCTTAACAACGGGAAAATGAGACATGATGAAGCAGGATGCAGCTGGCAGGCCACAGGTCACTGTCTTCTAACCAAAAAGAGCATGAGGGGGGAAAAAAAAATGCTGTAGTCATTTCAGAAACCACATCTCATACAGACAGACCACTGAAGCAACTGTTATCTAAGTGACTCAGCTGAATATAGAATCTCTTGTCAGTAGTGTCCAGACATTATTTTTCCTCCTTACTGAAAGAGGTATTACCCTGCAGCTTCAATAATGCAGCTTATATGGAGGTACTCTAATGGGAAACACAGAGGACTAAAGATGGCAGAAGGGCAGGAACCAGAAGACAGCTGGGGCAGGCCAAGAGGTAAAACAGAAATGTTCATTTCACCAGTCTAGGCTTTCTCAAAGTGAACTTACCTGAAAGTCTTGATCATCAATTCCAAATCTCTCTCTTAGATTACGGAAAACCATTGGACAATATTCCTTAAATTTGAAATGACTTGGCATGTTTTCTCTGAAAGAAGATAAAACCAATTCAACTTCATTATTGTGCATATCTAATAAGCAACTCTAGAGAATTTTGTCTCAACACTGTCCATAGAAAGCTGAGGGTAACAATCCTCTTACAATCTCTTCTAATGCTTCTTTTTTTCAATGAGATTGGGTTATTTTGGTTTTCTTCACGAAGTTTAATGAATGTTTATTAACTTGCTATAGCATCATTATGTTGTAGCTAAGGAACTACAACGATGATGAAATGAACAGAAACTGTATTTTGACAATTCTGAAACATGGACTCAAAAGCAGAAAAAAATGCTTTCCCACTGCCCTAAACTTACTTCAAAGGTGAAATCTTAGATTGGATTATACAAGAATTACTATACCATCTGTGACATCAAAAAGTACTAACGGTGCCAAAACTTCAAGAAAATTTGACTCATTCAATACAGAACTAGTTTTAATATCCTAGTGTTCATTTTAGCCTTGTACAAGAGAACAGTTATTTTGACCCTTGTCACAGAGCAGAAGACCCAAAGTAGCAGAGTTTTTCTTTTCCACATATATTCTTGAATAAAATTCAGGTTATACACAAACCAATATTAATAGCTTTGTATGTCTGTACATATTGCTCATGGGGCATTTTATTTTTAAGAAACAATAGGTATTACATTAAATGACCTTAATACTTTTGAAGCTTCTATATGATTAGTATGATTTTGTATTATGGAAACTAAAAAGCTGAACATTATTCACATTTGATATATGCTTTAGATTCTCATTCTTATTCAAATACTACCCTTAATAAAGAGCACATGCATTGACGTTTTTAAAAATGCACAAATAAATGCTTATATCAGCCCTAAATAATCACACCAAGAAAGGATCACCTTCAATATCTAAGATACTCATAAGGCAATAATAAACCATATGGAGCAAAAATTCTACCCAGCAGCCTTTGCTGTTGCTTTTTAGAACAGCACAGATGGTTATGTTTATCTCAGGATTAACTTAATCATCAAAACTTCAGTCCCATGCACTGAAAAATAACAGAGTTCATAGTACTTCATAAAAATATCACTGCCACTATCCACTTCTACACAAAATTGTTACTTGTACTTACTTGTTGAAAAGGTGATTGTCCACCTTTATCTTTGAGTATGCTTTGAAATCATCTGGCATCAACATAACAGGGATTTGAACATGGCTCAGTTCATTGATCTAGAGAAAACAGAACATATTTAGTTGCTGATGTCTTTGCAAAGATGCTACATATATGTGTCTTAATTCTGAAAGTCTACTATTTCTTGTGTGTAAGTCCCAGGAGTGAATGGAAGTAACGGAAGAATGCAAAAGCAGTTTTATTCTTTCCAGATCAAATACAATCTCAAGAGTGACACTTTGGAAGAGAAGAAACAGCATTCCATATTTATACTTGTTTCAGAAATAAAAAAAGTGCTTCAAAGCACACCTGGAGTGTATTTTTTATGAAAGGTCAACGACAATGCCAGCAAAATGGTCTCCTATACCAACACATTGTTCTTGTTTTGTCAGTCAAGCTGTGCTTTCCAAAGATAATTTAACTTCTTTATTTCCAATGACTATTTACCCCTGCAGCTTATGAAATAATCTTACATGCCAGTGCCTTGAACTGTTTATAGAAAACAAAGTGAAATTTCGCATCCATGTGAATGCACATACTTTCAGCTCAATAAGCAGAGGTTTCTTACACTAGCGCAAAGCTCAGATGAGTTTTTGTGAGTCACAGTATTCAGGCATTTCTTTGATTGTTCAAGTCAGACAAACCATTTAAACAGGTAATTTTTTGCCTAGAAATAGATGTGCATGTAAGTCCTAAGGTTTTCCTTACTTTCTTACATTTATGCAGACCATCTACTCTTTCTAGCTTTGAAATGAACATTGTCAGTATTCTCCAGATTAGGATTTTTCCACTTAGATTTGTAATTTACTTCTGACCACATCTCTATTATAAAATGTAGACAACTTTACCATGACCTAGTTTGTAGGCATGTTTTTAGCACGTATTAATCTACCCTTACTTTACTTAACTAAAACATGTTAAATACAAGACAGAGTTAAGCTTGCAACGGTCCTTTCCAAACCAGCAATGAGATACCCATTACAACAACAGTCACCAAATACCCATGACATGTTTTATCCATGTTTTTACAGCACTCTACACCCTGGTCATGCATCTCAATTTACCCAGTCAAATCTTTTTGCTCATACAGAGCACATTTTTTCTCAGCAGTTTTCTACAGGGTTTAGAGGGAAGCCCCACTCTGTCTGAATGGAAATACACACTGAGGCTGGATGTAGCAACACAGGTGTGCTCCTCTGCTCCCTAGCACTGCTTATCCACCGTTTTCCAACTAAGAAGACGTTAATTGCCTGTAAATGCTACCCTGCTTAAGAGAGGCTTTTGGAGAAGCCTTCACTGAAGCAGCTATAGGTTAAAAATACTGGAGAAAAAAAAATGCACTCCCTGCAAGTACGACCCTTAGCAAACTGAAGTTAAACAAAATAAGAAAAGAGTGAAGAGTCTTCTAGCTCTCAAGCAGAAGAAAGAAACCAACACAGCCAGGCAGGTCAGGTGGTCTCCTCACCTTTCAATACTTTAAAGCCCCAATATTGTTCCCTCATTTCCCTCCCATGTCTCATTTTTATCATTCAGATCCTTGCAGCCCACATGAAAATTGCCAAGATCTGTTGAATTTTACAGAATGCTTCTTTGGAAAGCCTTGAAAAGGTCTAGATAGAGGCATGGCAGCTATAAGCAGAGCAGAGAAAGGAAAGGGAAAGATGTCTGGGATGAGCTTAAAGCGCTCCACTCCCTGGAGTTGTAGGGAGAACGCTCTTTCTCCACTCCAAAAGGAGAGAAAGTGGAAACTCCAATAAATTTTTGAAAACACAGCTGTACAAGACTAATAAATCATAATGACACATCATTAAATACAACATAAAATAACTGAAAAAATCACTACATCCAACATACATGCTCTTTACTGAAGTTGATACTGCCGTACATCAATCTCACCCTGAAGCCACAAGGCAGTTCACGAGTCTGCAGAACCAATCTAGCTGTTGTACAAATAAAACTAGGGACATGTAGCTATATTACACAAAGATACAAAATTCTGAATTTGTTCTATAGAATTACCATCTCTTTCAGATTGCCAGATCACACAACAAATTTCACACTTGAACAAAGAGTAGGAGAAACCTACATGCATACACATTCCACACAAAAGTGATCCCAAGAACACCTTCTGCTGAATACTGTCAAAAAATGCTGAATTCAAACATCTTCAACTATCTACAACAACAGAAAGTTCACTTGCAAATTTGAATTTTAGATTATCAAAATTGCATTGATCAAATTTTTATGTATACTTGCTTCCTTAATCTGCTGATATAAAGTTTCTCTGCATACATCGATTTATTAGCTTTCATGCTGTGGATATTTAAATTTGTGCTATGTAATGGCAAAGTTTTACTCCTGCATGTAGGCCTTACAAGCATCACCTACAGAGTGGAATGAAAAAGCCTTTGTATGTGCACACTTTGGGGATTCTTTGATTTTAGGAAAAAATTCAAAAATACTTCTCCTAAGAAGTTCCCTACAGGATGTGAATGTACACTCTTCCCCATTTCCCAATCAAGCAGAAAAACACACACTAACAGAAGGTTTCACAGTTTTGTTTTTTTTCAGGAGGGGTGAATTTTCCCGGATGCTTTTTTTTTGGTTTTTTTGTTGGTGGTTTTTGTTGGTTGTTTTGGATTTTCGGTTGGTTTTGGGTGGGGGTTTGGTTTTTTTGTTTTTCAGGATCATCCAACTCTGAGATAAGTAGAAGTGATTTCTCTAATATTTTTGAGAATTCCTCTCTAGCAGAATAGGAAAATAAAAAAGCATGTGATGAACACAGTAGAAATGACCTTTGGTATAGCACACCAGCTGAGTAATGGTATATCCCAGCAGCACAGGCCATTAATTAATTTAAACCTTTCAAGTATAAGGTTTGGTTCTTTGTGCAATAGTACATTTTTGGATAGATTTGATGAGGCCAGACTGGAAAATGCACACAAGACAGAACGGAATACCCGTGTCATTAGATCTTGGTGGAAACTGGAACCACATTGTGGGGGGAGGGAGAAGAAACAATATCCAAAACACCCCCCCCCCAAACAGCTCTTGAAAAGCTAAAAGAAAAGGGAAAGGTCAGAGGGATCAGTTCTCTACTTTGCCATCACTGTGTGAAGAAACAGTCTTATCTGAAAGACACGAAATATGAAATGCAATTTGAGTCTGCCAATTTATCTCAAATGAATATTTTGCTTATTTTTCTGTGTTTGAAAGTTAAGCACAACAGATAATGTGTTAAGATGCATGTGATACCTTTGACAAGTATTATGCCCATCTCTTCATGTTATCCACTAAATATAGTTATATTTACTATATACAGTATATTCACTATCTCCCTTAGCAATAGCAAATGAGATGTGCGTGTGAGGATGAAAGTTCAGTATTCCCAATTACAACAGAAACTGTGTTACAATAGCTGTAATAATTACCTAAGAAATAAGAAATACCCATTTTCCTCTAAGGAGTGCTTTTGAACGTAATAAAATCATAAGCAAGAAACAATTTCCCACAAGAGATAATTGCAAAGCATAAATGAAGCAAAAAGAGCTCACTGGACAGACGACTGAGGGCTCAGGATCAAACATTCATTTAACTACAATTACTTCTCAGAACCCACATGTACAGCATCTCTGTAATAAAAGCAGGTGCATCATATTGAAAAGGAAAATCCTTTTAGTCCTTCAACCTACATCCTTTAACAGCTTTGAATTATTGTTGCCAATGCAAAAATTTGCTGCAGTTTGTCTATTTTGAAAAGGACAATGCTTGCTATATCTTTGAGGAATTTAAATCCCATACAATAGCCTTAGAGAATATATTGTTTTAAATAAGAATGACTAAAATTTTAGTTGCACAGTAACCATGCATATTATGTATAAATACCTCGTGTATTAATAACATTTGTAAGCTCACGCACACATGATATTATTAAGTGACCCAGAAACCTCCCTTTAAGTAATTAATTCAGTATCTTCTGTGATATCAGTATAAACACAGGTGGTTATGTGAGTTGGAAAAATCTCCCAACAACTCACAAGCTTTAAGACAGAAGAATTTTAAAAGCCTTAGACTGCCATTGCCCCTTTAAACACACATACAAAAAATTGTGGCTCAGAGTGATGGCTCGGTCATGGGAGGCAGCCAAAGCAAAAAGAAGCTTTCAGGCAAAAACCGACTGATTGCAACTCAATTTTGCTCCTGCAGGTTTAGGATTGAATTCACACTGTCAGGAAAACAGAGGTTGTAATTAAACTGCAAATAAGGGAATAATAAAAGCCTACTGGACATTGAATAAATAGTAAGACTCAGCTGGTAATGATTCTGAAATTAGCACACAGAGAGGTGTTCCCACAAAGCCATCTTATATTGGTGACATTTCAAATAAGCTTCTCTAATTTATATGATTTGAAATCAAGCAACGAATATATCATAAATTGTTAGGCATCATTAATGGCCCTTATTTAATTCAGATACATTCACCCTAAACACCACATTACTAGGGCAATGCATAATTAAGCATTAGTTTTCATTCTGTCAGAACATAAGCAGCAATAAATTGCTTGTATGCAAAGCAGACAATGAGATACTTAAACAGCATATAATAAAGGCAATTTACAGCATATATTGCATGTTTAGCTAGAGGAGTCAGAACAATAATCCTGTTCTCCAACAGATACAAGCTGATGCCCATTGCTATGATCCTACAGCAAGAAACCCATGTAACACATTATAGCTGGTATTACTCATTAAAAAACCCAAATCAACCAACTGCCCAACCAACCAAAAAAAAACCCATAAAAAACCCAAAGAAGCCATGCACAGTGTCCAAAATTCAATCCCACACAGATCACAAATCACACTCAGACCACTTGGCAATGCCTAGTGGTTTCTTTTGAAACTCTCTTCCTATTTAAAGCCTTCATACTCTATGGGGTTTTTGCATTTAATGTTGCAGCTTTAGTATACAGCATAGATACTGTTTCCTTTTAATTTAACATATCAGCCCGCCAGACTCGTTGAAACTATGGAGGGATGAGGTGTTTTCACATCGAACAGCCTGAGAAAACGTTTCAATTGCAGTTATAGCTCTTGGCAGTTTCACATACAGGAAAATCCCTGCTGCTGCTGGATGTGGCAGAAGTTATGGAAGTGCTCTCTTTTCAGCTGTTTATCTCCCAGCTCTCTTTCTGTACTGAAAGCTAATTCACAGCAGTCTCATCTGCTGAGACAAACAAGCTATGACTGGTTTGTTACTCTACGAGAAAGTCAAGTGCGTTTTCCACGAATTTGTGTAATTTTACACACAGATTTTGGAAGAAGTGGAAGTGGTAGAGACTTTGGAAGAAAGAAATTATTGGGGTCTAAAAATAGAACTGAACTTTTAACACCACCAGCAGTTCTGAGATTTTTATGTTCATGGTTTTACTTTCTGCATCACAGCTTCTTCTTTGACAAAGAAACTTGCACAGAAATCTAAGAGAAAAAATATAAAACAATATTTTTGGTTCAGACACAAAGTCACCACTTTGAACAGGCCACAGACTTCCCCAATGGCACAGTTAATTAATTTACTGGTAGGTTAATGCTTATGAAAACAAGCCTACGGGATTCTAATGGATTGGTCTTAATAAAAAAAGGCTGCAGAACAAGAACACAACAGAGGAAAAACTCTTTGGGGTATAAAATTTCACATTTAGGAGACTTATTTCTCATTCTTCCAGCACCTTCTTGATACTGAACACCCTGCAGGTCTTACCAAACAGAGTATTTTCCTGATCACTAGAGCACAATCACCTAGAAGATAAAGTTTCTTAATATTATTCATTCTGTTGTCCCGTAAAAAGCCATTTTCAAAGCTGTTCCTATTTTGTAAGGAGTAGAAGGGTTTAGGTTAAAGCACAACAGGCTGGTGACAGGCAGAGCTATAGGCAGGCATTTACATCCTCTCCTTCCCAGATGTGGGACACACTGTGGTATTGCTACCAGGACAGTAAACGCCTTGTGCTGAAGTATAAACTGAAATTGAAGTGATTATTTTACAGCTCTTTGAAATCTACCTTGAAGGGTCTGAAAAGGGTGGATGAGGTCAGCAGCTAATCAATTTTGTGGAAGACATTTGCCTGTTACAGGGCAAAACCATCATTTGATAAATGTCATTTGACAGTTTAAATTACACTCAAACCCATTCTTGCAAGAGAAATAAAAGGTTAAGCTAAGTTCTGCTGTAGAGAAATAAATCAGTTCAGCAAAATACTCCTTAATTTGTTTTAAATGAGGTTTTCATCGTTTCAATCACACAAAAATTCATCTCTTTCCCCTACTTCCCCCCCCCCCCCNCCCCCCCCCCCCCCCCCCGCAAGGTAAAAACTATGCAGGCTTTTTCTTTTTTTTAATTTCACAACGTGCTAGACTTCAGAAGGCATAAAAAACTTCTATATAAGGAATTTCCAGTTACCTATTCAGAATAAAGTTTTGAAATTAATGCAATTATATGACTAAGAAAAATGGAGGGTAAAGCATTTAACCTTCTCTGAGTCTTTAGAATAATTTCAATTTAAGGTATATGAAGAGAAAAAAAATTTTAAAACACCATCTTAAACCACCTTACTGCCAGGTAGTAGGCAGCTACATAAAAGAGTCTAAATTTTACATGTCTCAAAACATCTACCAGTAATTACCAGAGCAGCTTTGTGTTTTTACAGTTCAAGTGATGCCTGTCAGTAGATTTTTGGCTTTCAATGAAATTCAATAATTTAGTATTAGAAAAGTAGGCTCAGCTGAACCAAAAGTATTCCAAACTGCCTTAACATATACTTTTCCTAAAGTACTAACCATGGAGTATCTGAAATACTCTGCAAAAGTATTAAATACATATCATATTTAGCAATACTGAGAAATTAACACCTCAATTACAGCTTTTACTTTTTATCAAAAAGAGTAGCAAGACCTTTCTGAAATCTTATGGTCTGCCTTTGAATTAAAAAAACCAAACCAAAATAAAAAGTTTCACAGTGGATCCCTCATATTTTCATGAGACTTCTTAGCTGCTGTTTTCCACAGCAAAAGGATCTGTTTAGACAGGGAAGGTCTGCAGTATGTGCATCCATATGGAAAACAGGATATTGTGACATACTCAAGAAAGCTCTGAACAGGATATTGTGACATACCAAATACAGTCCTAAAACAGGGCAAAAAAAAAATGGTTTTCAAAGAGCACTCATGTTTGTTTTTAAATTTGGACTATCAGGATCCAAAAATCCAGACAAAGGGTTTTATAGCTTTGTTATCACTCCTGTTCAGAGAGTTTGGAGTGGCAGGGTTTAAAGAACCTATTACAAAAGCACTGAAATCGCATTCCCTTCACAACTGTTTTGATGCAAGCTTTTAAGTCTTTCAAGTCTCTTGGACATTTGCACAGTCTAGAATATCCAGAACAGCTGCTGTATACTGTCAGAAAAGCATAACGTCACATTTCTACAGATCTGGTTAAAGTTCCCGTGAATCTCCTTACACGTTTCAATGAGCGCAAAAATTAACACTTCATAATGTGCCAAATAATCAAAGGCCAAAAATAAATTAAGCAGCTCAGATATAATGTCTGCCATGATAATCCCTCGTTCTCCTAAAAGCGAGGTCAAATGCCATAATACGTAAAAATATATTAATGCCCATTAATGAAATGGGAAATAGAATAATAGAAATAGGACTTATTTGTAGTGGAGATTTTTGACAAGCTAAACACTTCTAGTAGCAAATGGCACAAAAAAATAAAATCCAATCTTAGGCCAAAAGAAAATTGTAAAGCACTGTAAGCCCTTCGTATTTGGATGAGTTGTGAGGCACACTTTACACATGAGCTCATCCTCGTTTGCAAACGCAACTGTGAAGAGGACAAGAAGACAAGGGACACAGCTCAGACAACAATTTGCAAGCTATTAGCTAGTGGGCTTGCCACAAAACTGATAAAAGAACATTTTATTTTTTGAGAAAAAATATCAAGTCATCCTCTTGAAACTTAGATTTGTACTGGGAAGTTAATGCACTTTGACAATCTTTCATAGCAATAGGCATCCTCAATTATTGTTTGGAATACTGATTTAAAATACAAACACTTGACACAAGATCTGATAGCCATCTGGTCTGTATTTTTCTAATTAAAAAACAAAATGCTTATCTGGCAACAGATAAACTTTTAGTTCATTTGGCTTTGTCCTAAAAGCTTCACAAAAAATGACTAAAAAGAGGAAGATGGTAGGAGGCACCAAGCATTTATTATGACATAGGGAAAGGTTTAAAGAAGGTCAGTTCAACTCTATATACAAAGTAAAATACACAACTCATAGACAGGTGCTCTAAGTTTTTCAATTAACTATTTATTGGGGATTCTAGAATAAGAACTCAACAAGGAAGAACAAAATGAAATAAAATTACACTTATATTCCATTAATTGTGTTATACAGATGTGAAGAAAAACCAAACTCACCAACCAACCAGGAAACAAACCTAAAGGAGCCCATTAAATAATGCTCATCTCATAACAGCTTTTAAGATTATATTTTTTAAGTATAAGATTGCTGAATAGGAAAAATGAGTTCATGAAATTAAACAAAATTCCAGGAAGCAGCTGAACAAACATGAAGATGCTGTAGCCTTACCTGAATGCTGTAACCGAAAAATAAAAATCAATAGGAAAAAAAATTCTCTTCAACAAAGAAAGGCAAAGTACAATGAGAAAAGAAACCCAAGGAACCATTTTGCCTATAATACTCAGCTGCTTAATAAAAAGAAAGCCTTTAAGAGCATCCCGCCTAAGAAAAACAAACTGGAAAGCATGCAGAACAAATGCCATAAACCAACAATTTAAGGCATCAGATGGGCCTCATTTTTCAGAGGTTATAACAAAAGTAGAAAAGGCAATTTTTTGCCTACTTTTACACTGGTATAATGAAGGTAATAAATTTCACATTATTACTATTATTAGTAGTAGCAACAGTACTAAAGAAGAAGGAAGACCAATTGCGAAGGGGCTTTAATGTGCTGTCATATATTCCAACCTCGCAAATATGTTATTATTCAGGAAACTGTTGACTTGTGAACAGATGACATTAAAACATGATTCCTTCTGGCCATTTCTGACTATTCATTAGGTGAAGGCTGGAGCTGTGAGGCAAATTTTCTGCAAAGAGCAGCAATACTATTTGCATGATATAAATCCAATTTTAAAAGTTAATTAACTGACCAAGAGTGACACTGGAAGTACATGAAGGTCACACTACCTGTATTTCTGTGCTCTGTAAAGTGGTGCAGCAGTTGCTCTCAGTAACATGGACCAACACAGTAATTGGAGGGCACAAGGGACAGAACTTGCTCTGCCAGCATGTCTTAGCCTACAGCTAAATAAGTCTTTTTTTCAGCCTCAACCTACATCCTTCACGAAAAGTAATAACTTTACATGTAAGCACCATGCAAAATATTGTCCTAGAGGTCCAAGTGGGTAAGAACCGCATTTCCTCAGTTTAGAGAAATCCCTCCATGCACCTCTCTGATGCACCTAGGTCACACTGCATTCCTCTTGCATTTACCTTATAATCTTTTACTTCAAAGAAGTGTAATGCCTGAGGTTGGGCTAACAGGTCTGTAGTCACCTGTGAGGGTTATCAGCTTTCCAGGTTTTATCAGAATGTGTGGTAGTGCATTCCCCTCTGCCCCCTTTCCAGGCCACATTGCCATCTGAGAAATGCTCCTTGGGCCTCAGCCTTGAAAACAGCACCTGGGCTCAGCTCTTCCCAAGCATATCAGAAACACTGTCTGCTCCCAGGAACTGCTAATGAGCTCCTGTTTTCCTTATGAATGGCCTTGGAAATTTTTTCTTACCTGAACGGCATCATGTTCCTGTTTCACACTTTCAAAGAAAGTGCCAACCCACACTGTGGCCAGGATGAAACACTTATGACTAAAGCCCACTCTTGTGACCCTGTAAGTGGCAGTCCAAAATGAGTCCTTTGAGCTCTTCTGGGCTGCAACCAGTGACCTCCCTCTGAGTGGGGCCTCTCAGAGCCAGCAAACTCTCACGTTTGCCAAACTTGGGAGGATTGCCAAGCAATGAGTCCTGGACTTACAGCCCCAACTCCTTGAGGCTCAACAAAGTGAGTATTTCACTGACCTCCAAGGGGAATTTTTCACAGGTACCTTGCTTGGACTGACTCTTTATGTCAGTGTGCATGCACATGCACTACAGCTAATCTGAGAGAAATGCTGCTTTCTTAAATGTTTAAGTACCTTGGATATTGAAGCGAGTTAGGCCTGTAAGTAAACTTGTGACTTACGACTTAACCTTACTTAAATACTGCCAAGTGTTGTTCTTTTGCTAAGTTGTTACATTCAATATAAGTTATAAGCTAAAGTTGCTAAGTTTTGATCTTTAGCTAAGTTGCTAAGTATAACCTCAAAGTTAAAAGTTAGGTTAAATGCTATTAAGTGTTATTCCTGTTAAATTGTTGTGGTTAAGTTATAAATTAAGGTACAAAGTAAGTCAGGTATAAATTAAGTGTTGTTCCTTTGTTAAATTATTAGGTTTAAGGTATAAGTTAAATTAAAGTACTGTTAAGTTTGAGTGCTGTTAAGTGCTGGTTTAGGCTGTGTTCCTTTTTATCCTTGCCCTCACTGCCCTTTTACTACACGCACCTAAACACACATCCCCCTAGACAGTACTCAGTTCATTTCTGTTTTGATTGCCTGGGTTTTGTTTGGTTTTGTTGTTGCTTGTTTCTTCCTTGTTGTGCCGTAACTGCCCTGTAAGTAGTAGAGCAAATCTTGCCAATGAACTTTGTCATGCTGTCACTTAATTTTAAATCTGGATTTGCTGATACCCTTGCTGCTGATTTTTTAAGCGATCTCAAACACTTGTTCATAACAGGATGCCATCCAGACAGTTTTTACTGCATGAAGCCGCTGTACAGGCTTCATTTATGAAAATGCTGTCAGAGCAAAAGCAGAAGCTCTCGCTAGTCAAGACACTATGAGATATCAGGGGAGACATGAAATGCCTTAAGTCCCAAGGAAACCAAAAAGAGCCCAAGCTGAGTAGCAAGCTCAGAACCATCTGGGATGGTTTAAAGGTTGTTTTAGCACTTTCCTGTCCACCTCGTGGTCACTGACTTCACCTATGTATAGTTTCTAAACGCACATTAATCTCCCCCTCCCACAGACATTAAAATATACATTTCATTCGGATATATACTCTGCAGCTCCCGACTACTGAGGCAATGAGTTTACATGCCACTTTTTCAGTGTTTAGGAAAGACCAGTATCCTGGTGTGGTTATAATGAGCTGGGTTTTGCTTCTGCTCTGTATATCCTCTTTCCTCACAGGATCTCAATTGATTTTGGCAGTAATACTATATACAAAATTTCATTAATTTATTATCATTACTTATGAGATATTAACTGCCCAGATATAACAACTGCAATATGCATTTTGCTGAAGGCCAAGTATTTAAATTACTGCACGTTATTTCAAAACTCAAGAAAGCCTTCCCAGCCCTGTAAAAGAAGAGGGGTGTAAGGGGAGGGTGTAGCAAAGCTGCCAGGGGCTCATTGGCTCCCAAATCCTGTCACCCTCCTAGTCCAACTAAATTGGGAGTTGAGATGATTACGACTCAAGGTAAACATCTTCTTTATCCCTTGAAATGAAATAAAATATAATATAATTTGTTAAAAGCAACATAATATAATTGCACAACCTTTTTTCCTCAGTTTACAGGTCAGAATTTTGCTATCAGAGGATTTCATAAGCTTAGGGGGACAATAGGACATGTTCAATAGGCAAGATGACATAAATCCGCTTTCTATTTATACTTTTTATAGCCCATAAATAAAAAAGCAACTCCAGTGGTTTTAGTGCTGGTTATCTGAACATGCACCAGTGCCACAATACCTCTGAAAGGAAAACTCAAACAGAAATTGCCAAACTTTGTGATTCAGTAAGCACGGCAACAACAAAACATCGCTTCAACTGTAAAGACAAAACCAAACTATAATGACACGAAGTCTTCTGCAGCAGTTTCTATTATGCTAGCCATGGTAACACTGCTTCAAATCCAGTCAAAAAGCATTTCCCATGATGAGGTGGTTGGTGACAGTATTTGATCAGCTGCCACTCATTTCCTCTCCTGAACTCAGGAATCACATTTCCAAGACTCAAAGAGCAGAACCATTCCACAGAAGCTCTCTCTCTCATCACTGACAATTGACTCAGGCTATGTATTGCTAATGAACAGTATGAGAAAGAAAGTCTAGCTTTTTGATTATTTCCATAAGTGAAAATCCAAATTAAAAACATTTAATGATTTAATTTATTCCTTAAGCAAGAATTTCATTTACACACATACTTTACATATACACATAAATAATTTAATAAAAAAAGCCCTGAGCTACCAAGACACATTTTCAACGTTAATGCTAATCTGAACACAGGAAATTTTCCAATGCAAATTAAAAAAAAAAAACCAAAACAAGAGTTCTGAATAATGCACCTATAGTGAGCACAACACCGCATTTTTGAAGAGCTGAAGCCACGTGGTACCAAACCAAGCAGTATTTTTGGGAGCAGAGGCAGGAGCAGGCTGCTTGCACAGCACAAGGGCTGGTTAACTCAATTCACAGCTGCTTTGCATCACCACACCAGCACAGGCGATCTGGAATGTGCACCCTCATGCCCTCCACGTTCCTCTGCACACACACACTCATTTTTCCATTTTCAGTCTAAGAAATACTTTCTGAAAAACAGTGTTAAAAAGGAAATATACTTAAATGAAAACTAAGGGCAGTAAAGATCTGAGAAGCGTATTTAATTTTTTTTTTTGAAAGAGAAACTCACAGTAAAAGCCACTGCCATTTTTCTTAAGAAGACTGAGAATACAGCCACTGATTTCTACTATTAATTTCTACAGCAGCAGAAAAGTGAAGGGGTTGCAGGGTCAGGTGTGAGGTGCCAGCCCTCCAAGCCATAAGGGCCTCCAAGGCCATAAGGAGTCAGAGGGAAGTTCACATGCAGCAAGTTAAGGATCGTGCTTGTCGTTTTTAATCCATCAGGAAACATACAAAACCCAGGATGCATTAAAAGTATCTACTTCAAGCTCGTAAGCTCAGGCTTTTCTTTCTTGTATTTGATCCCCCACCATTACTTATGAAAGCATTTATGATTTTGTACAAATTTGACTAAAAATATGCAGTTAATACTGGGGCACTTTCCAGGAAATCTAGAAGAGACACCTCTGTTATAAGAAAGCTTTTGAGAAGAAAACAGGCTCAGTGAGCCACAGGTGTTCTCAGAAAAACAAAGGCCCATGCTTGAAATAAGTCAGTGTTGCCACCATCCCTGCAAAAGTAACACTTCTGATCTGCCCCACTTTTGCCTGCTTTTGTACCAAAATTTTTCCCCTTCTGACCTACATGGGTGTGTGGTCAGTTGTGTGACAAACCAGAGCTAAAACCCAAACTAAACTTGACAAAAAAAGGATTTTTGTTCATTTGGACGACTTGCCAAACCTGCTCACTGCAAGGCTGCAGGGAAGCAGAGGCAGCAGAGAAATGTTTCCTTTTGCAATTCCTTCGCCTGAAGTGTTTGGACTATGAGCTAAAGCTCCTCAGGTTGGGAGTGCTGCCTGCAGTCTGAGATGTGATTATTACAAAGTGAATAAAAATGCATCCTAAAACACACTTTGAAATTTAAATGAAATTTTAACTTCAATACCTTGTAAAACATACGACAAAATGAAAAATAACAGTAACCAGAACTAATGACTGAACCTCCTGCACACAAACCTATTTTGACATTTGATTTTGCTGCCAATATTTAAGTACTTAAAAAACCCCGAGTCTGCTGAACTGCAAAACCAGCTTTGGGTAACTAACTTGTTTTTCAGGTGCAGACAGAATATTTTCTTCTTTTCTGCTAACAAAGTTGAACAGATAGGTCATTCAGAGTTGAGAAACCAACTGGGAGTCAAAAAAGGGAAAAAAAGACTTGTTTTCCTTTTCTGGCCCCCTAATCAAAAAATATTATGGAAGAGGAGATCTAGTTTTGAAATCTTAAAGCATGTTTGTGAGTTGAACTGATAGTCTTCAGATAATACTTCCTTTGTTTAAAAAAAATATTATGATGTCAAGTATAAAACTTGGTTTGATTAACTTATTTTCCAGTTTGTGTATCCAGGATATTTAAGGTTACTTTATTTAACTAAGGAAAAAGAATGCTGGTTTAGTGCATTGCTTTGCAATTTATCAGATGGAGCTTGACAAAGGGGATTTAAAAAAGGATCTCTTAAAAAACAAACTCTTGCCTGCCAGCCCACTGTCAAGAATCTTCAGAGGAGACTGGCATGCAGTGGACCTTCTTACTTAGAAAGATAGTACTGACTTCATTAAATACAAATAGAAACCAGGATTAAAATCAGTTACATATCAATATCCATCAGTTGCTCATCAATTTAAGCTTCATTTAAACTTCTGCTTTAGAATTCGCTAAAGTCTGCTGCCTCAGTCACTTAAGGAGAGCCTTATTTGACATGGTTTTTCATCTCGTGCTACCTTTTGGAACCTGAATGGATGAGATTTCTCTAATGCCCAAGTAAGCAGAATTTCATCTATTCACAGCAAGAATATGTACAATTGCTAAGCAGTCATCAAGAAAACAGAATAATCCTCAGTTCTTGGCTAAGAGCTGCCATGCCTAATCATCAGCAAGACTGAAAAAGTATACATCATTTAAAATAAAACCAGCAGGTTTCTTTTTTTCTTAAAATACTGTCCTTTTTTAATTCAAGTCTGTACGACAAGTTTTCAATATTTACATATCTTTCCCAAGTAAATTTACTGTCTCAATATAAAAAGACTTGTAAAAAATTTTGCATTTTTATCAAATGCAAGACAAACATATCCTTTCTTGGACAGCCAGATAGTAGAAAAAACCACATTTACTCCAATGATTCTGAAGTTCTACAAACCTAGCGTTAAGTTTTTCTTTTAAAGTTTGAAGCAATGAACAAATAGTGAAGCACACTATCTCTGCCTAGGCTTGCAGAAGCAGTTATGTCAATAAACTCTTTATCAACCAACAAACTTTATATCACAAACTCTAAAACTTGAATTCAAACAGCAGTGAAACCAAAAGTTCTGCTGAACTTCTGGCTAGGAAGATTATCTTTCCAATTCTCATCTGTTTCTCTTAGACTGAAGACATCTTTGCAGGCTTCAAACACAGGAAGGCTGCCAGTACTGTAAGGACATCTTGTCTTCAGGCTCCCTGTATTGTCTCCCTCCCACCTCTACTGTCTAGTAGCAGATAAGCCTAGAAGGCAAAACACATCAACTAAAGCCAATTTTCAGAGCTGCACTTGGCACAACACGAGGAATATGTTGTTTTTATAGGGTCACAATCCCAGGAGAAAAAAAACAACCACCAGAAAAAAGAAAGAAAAAAAGATTAAAAAATGTTTTGGACCAGAATGTCTAAATTCAATGGGATAAAAATGACTCATACAGCCATGGCTAGTTCAAGTGACCTCAAATACTAACACAGATACCATTAAAGAAAACATTAAATAAATACACATTCTAAAATAACACACCATCTATCTGCCAGTGCTAAGAATAGCCTTGTACTAATCTCTTAAAATACTGAATGATGGATAAACAGATGCTGTCGTACTGTGATCCCTCTAACCACAGCAGGGATTGTGCTTACCAGACCAGGACTGAAAGATATAAAAGCAAGCACACATCTTGTTCATGTTTGCCCATTACTTAAGAGGAAAGGTCCACCATTTCCTCCAACACAAGGGCTCCTGAGTATCACCTGCAGTGCAAATGGGCTCTAGAGGAACCAATGTATAGGTATTCACAAAAAATCAAGGTAATTTATATCTCTCTGAAGAAGCAGAGGTTTTGTTTCTCAGTGTCTTCTTAATGAAATAAAACATGTCAAAGAATACAACTAGCTCAGATGAATCCCACAAGGAAAGCAGCCCAATTTCCTCAACAGTTAGGTGGAATTAAGGACTAGTACCAACCAGGAAGGCATTAGAGTTACTTCTTTTGAAGTGTTTGTACACATGAAACATATACAGAATACTGTATTCTCATATTTCACTTTGGTTTACCATCTGGAAATTTGTTTTATTCAGGCTGTAATGCAGTTAGAGCTAGCTCTGCACTTGACAGTGTCACCAGCAAACCACAAAGTAGGCCTAGTTTATGTCAGCAAAAAATTGCACCTCTGCCGGAGTAGCTTACTTCACCTCATGTGAGCTGGAAATATCAGTCCAAGCTGTTTTGGAATGAATGCAGTTTCACAAACAAATTGAAAACAGAAAACAGCTCTTGTCTATCAACTATGCTTGTCAGAAACCAATTCCCACTGAAAGGATGGCTGGTGTGCCCAACCTTACTGAGATTTTTGGGTGCCCACTTTAGAGTACTTATCACCCCGTTTTCAGAAGAGTGCAACAGAAACGGCACCCACTGACTCGTGTTCAATTTTGGAAAGTCTGTTCTTCCAAGAACTAGCTAGACAACATTTCTAATTGAGGTTTGAACATGAAAAATAAATTTTTGCAGATAAGGTTTAAGTCAGCCCTTTCAAACTGAGGTAGCAATAATTGCTGTTGAGACATCTCTAAATTACAGTCAAAATAAAAATCCACTATGGACATAAGTTAGCATTAAATGATGAATTTACTATTGACTATTGGTACCGTACAAGCCATGTTTTTTCTGTAAAATATACAGCTCATACAGCCTAAGAAAGTACTAAAAGGTCAGTGACATAAAACAGGAACAACTTTAACTTTAGAAAGTATGAATTTTGCTATTTAAAGAATCTCCTGATAGAGCAAATGCTGGAGAGTGTGATATGAAAACAACTATTGTCCAATTTCCCTTTCAGAACTGCTAACTCACAAACTGTCACCAGCTATAAATTTTCTTTGTTTTTGAAAAAACAGGAACAATTTTTTAAACCAGTATCACTGCAATAACCTCTTTCAGCTCCTGACACCATCTCACACCAGACATTTCAGCTCTATTTTAACGAGTGCTCTGGAGGAAGAAAAACATCCAGAGGACTTAAGCAGGACTTAATGCCCCACTCAGAGACAAGAAATGCATTTGCAGTAAAATTATTGAAATGCTTATGCGGCTCTTTAATAGCATCTATCCCATCTTTATACAATTAGTAATTTTAATATTTTTTTTACAGTAGATTCTTTGAGAAGAGGGTGCTTAAAGGAAAGATGTTCCCGAGCTCTAAAATTACTGCAAATTTGTTGTTTTATAGAACCTAGGGGAAAATACAAGTATAATTTACCCTTAAAACATCCGCTTCATTGTTAACACTTTAAAAGCATATGGAAAGCATTTGGTGCAATAAAGAGGAAAACAATATTCAAAACATTAAGTAAATTGTTTCAACAAAGAAATTTATGAAAATTGCTTTTTACCTTAATAAGAATTACAGATTGCCTGCTTTCCTTGTGCTACCAAAGTATTTGAGTAACAGGCTGAATTTGGCCACAAAGTGCTTTTTAACAGTACGCTTAAGTGCTCTGCTTACATTAATGCCTCCGGGCAAGCAGTAAAACCAAAAGCAAATCTGGCCTTCACTAGCTGAGGTGTAGGCACTTCCAAAGCAGCTTGCTTGTGTGCGTTTACTTAAAAAAAAAAAAAAAAAAATCAACAACCCAAACAAACACCCCACTCCCAAAACAACCCCTGAGACTTCATTAGCATCCACTTATCTGTCAGATAGATTGCTGTTTCAGTTCCCATTCACGAGCGTAAATCAAATCCAAGATCCAACCTGCCAGAGCTTGTTCCCAGCTCACAGCTACACGGTGACCAAGAAGCACCTCAAGTGTTCATACCAAGTTGTTAACAGCCTCTTAACCTCCTCTCCTCTTCATCTGATCCAACCAAAACCAGCCTTTAACAACTCCTGATGTACAGGAAATACAGCCAACACCTACATAATTTCTCACTTGCTTCACTTTCCTTCCTCTACCCTCCTTCAACAAACTTTGGTCTTCCCCATACAGAAATTACGTTGGTTGAAGGATTTAACTGTAGGCTGCATTATGATTCAATGCAATCATTTAAGTTATAAGTAGTTTTTGCAACTATTAATTAAGCAGAATTCAACTGACAACAGAAATAACATGAAGCACAAGGCTCAGCTGCACTTACCAACTCAACATGGCAGTGACCTAGTCAACAATAAACTGAGTCCAAAATGATCTTGCCACAGTCAAGTGTTTGAAACAGGCCATAAGATATAACGTCCTTAGTGCAGAGAAAGAGGTGCTTTAATTCCCAGTAGAGTTGAGGGTGACTAGTTCAGCTCTAGACATCTGCTACTGTAGAGGCACGGAGGATTGCACTTATCATTCCTCTGCTGCTCTGCTATTCAAATATTTGCAAAGCACCTGCTTACTGGGAGCTATTATGCAGTATGAACAGTTTTTGGAGACCAAGGATAAAGATTGTTGACTCTCATGCAAAATACACTTTACCTCTCAGAAAGTATAAATACACACAAGCAAACAGCAAAGAGGACATGCAAAGGTGCTAGGAAAAAAACCTAAACCAGACACACGACAAGCAGAAGACCTGTGAGCAGCTGCTCCTTCTGCAAGAACTAGACCTCTGCAAGTGCTTTGAACTAACAGTAATGCTCACCACAGGCTGAGGAGGGGGAAGAGAAGGAAGGAAGAGAAAAAAATACAAAGCTTTAGTTTTGGTTTCTTAAACTTAATTTGATGACACTTTTAAAAATAAGCATGTGTCTTGTCAACACATTTCAACATGAAATATGCAGTGTTATTGATAAAAAATATTTTCCTGGCTCCAAGTCTGAATTATCAGTCATTTACACTGTAACTAGTTTGAGATCTGTTCTCTTTTTAAATAAGTATATTACGTTTCCTGAGTATTTTTCTGATGTTTTTAAGTCATATTTTACAATTAGCCACAGATTATTAACTGGTTTTTAACAAAAGTACAGGTAGGGAAAATGGAAAAAAGAAAGAAGTCATTAACTAAAATAATCCTAGACTAGAAAGAGCAACTAGCAAACATTTATGCCACTAAAAACTCTTTACTCTTTTCTGAAGTCTTAACCATGCCAGACTTTCTACCTCATGTGAAGTGAGCCTAATTTCTTGGTTAGTATATAATCATTAGCATATGTAATTTCCATGGGAAATCGTTCCATTTCATGCACTAATTTTCCCCTACTTTCACTGTAAAAAGACTCCTAAACACTTTAAATATAAAATCCTGGGTGCACTATTTAACCTATAATCACATCAACTTTGATTTTGTGAGATTTTTAGTAAAGAAATTTAAGTTACTAAAAAGCAACAGTGCTGCCATTCAAGGACAAACTATGCTCTTATCAGTCACTGTCTGAATTAAAACATTTAGTTGTAGCCAAAGCATTGAGAAATGGTTAATGAACTGATGGTGCTCAACTATACTTTAGGAAAGAGGTGACAGGCCTTAGATCAATTCTTACAAAAAGCAACACACCTTTATCCTAAGAGCACAGAGGCAAAAACCTGCTGCCACATTGGTGAGGAGCCATTTAGCAACATGGTGACGAACAGCACCCTGAAAAGGAGGTTTGTGCTAAAAATATCCACTTTTTCTTTTTCTGGGAAAAAATCACAATATGCTCACCTTCCAGAAGCAGTAATCTGCCTTATCAGGAAAGGAAGAATGCAACAACAGTAAAAATCATAAATACAGTTTCTACATGCAATGCAAATAATTAACTGATTACAGGATGGATTTGCTTTTTGAGAGGACCAGAACAATCCCAGGAGGATGCTCTGTTCACAGTAGTCATTCACCTCCCAGTGTTACAGCTCCAGTGAAGATCTCTGCCTTTGGGCAAAGCAGCATTTAAATCCAGGTATCTTCACTTCCTTCTCCCCCCTCCCTCTCAAACTGTTCTCTACAAGAAGCCTTAGACCAGGTGTGACATAAATCTGTGGCAGACATAATCAAGTCGAGCAAGCAGTTATTATGAAAAGTGCGTAAAAGTTCACAGTCACAAGAAAGATTCCTTGCAAACTCTTTGCAGCAGTCAGAAATGGGGACTCATCTCAATGGTGTATTTTATAAACGCATGTCAGGGGCTCTTCCAAAATAATCTCTTGGTTTTCTGCTGAATCATCAGCAACCAAAGAAAGCAGAACAGACTAAACTAGTTTCACAGCAGGTTTTTTGTGGGCAGCCTTCCTCTCTCTCTGAAATGCCACACCAAGACATTGAATTCATGATAAAACAAGCCAGAGCCTTTAAAACAGAAAGAACAAAACAATTCTTTTATCTAGAAGGGGAAAAAAGCCACCATTGTTTGCACAACAGAATGAATGCTGATGTCAATGTTCAGTTTCAAGACAAACTCATACTGTGTGGAACCTCCAAGGTAGACAGATACTTTAAAGACAAGACATTTGAAGTGCCTCTGACTGGAGTCTTAGGTGTTCAGACAGATAAGCAGTGCTGAAGAGACCCTCAGAGTTTCTGACTTTGACATAGCTACAGCCACGAGTGTCTCAGCCAATATGTACCAGTAGCAGACTGGTGCCTCCTGACACCAGACATTATGCACAGCCCTCATGTTATAAGATGCTGCTTGACGTTTTATCCCAAAGACTGGATCAAAAATACCTACAATGATGTCTGTGGAGCTGCCTCATAAAACCGCTGAAATAAAAAGGTGAATCAGACACTCTGTGTTTGTCTTCCCTATATCCAAGAGAATGAGGGCTAGGCTGCAGAACTGGAACTACAGTAACTTAATGGAAATAACCCACAGGTTAAGAGGAAGAAATGCCAAGAGCTGTGTAGAAAGAAACTAAATGAAGGAGAGAGAAACTCAGTGGTAGAAAGGAAGAAACAAAAAAAAGACCCAGGCAACTCCCAAGGTATCGGCATGACACTCAACCTAAACCAGCTATTTTTGGAATTGCAAGTTGTTCTGGGCACATCATCTGCCCAACTATCTTTGTAGTTGTGCATGTTTCTAAAATAAACAAATCAACAGAAGGTTACCTGGCCTTTCATACACAGTGATTTGGAAGGGAAACAAAAGACTGAATGAAAATACAGGCAAAATAGCAATTCTGCATTGCAAGTAAAGCACTGCAAATTCAACAGTGTTGCTCGTTCCAATCTTTTCTGACCCAAATCTTGGGATCGCAGGGAAGAGCTAAGTCAGCTGCTTTCTGAATTAAATTTAACTGCTATTCTATAACCTGAACAACAAAAATTGTAAACCCTCAGTAAGAAGAAATGGCAAAAAACCCTCAAAATGGTATTTCCTTTTTTCCTGAAAACCACTTTTCATACAAATCCTAATGTCAAAGCAGTTTTTTGGTGAGGAGCTACAAAGAGCCTGACAATCTAATGCATCCCATCTTTGTGCCTCTCCTCTTGCTGAGCCACAGGAATAGGTACTGTGATTCCTCCTTCTTTCAGCAGTTGACTGGCTGAAATGGCTCATCGCTGCACCACAGCAGTGCCACAGCCAGCATGAGAGAGTGCAATGGGGTGATACAGGGCACGACAGCAAGCAGAAAATTAAGCACAGTATTATACTGTTGTACAGTATTTCATCCTGAGCAGGGCACAGCACGAGCTCATGATGGTCCTGCTGCCCATATCAAGGCTTTCCATCCATTTGTGTCAAGTTATCAACTGGATCTAAGCAACTGGTGTCTTGCCTCAGACTCGAAGGGGACTTTTCCAGGAGACCAATGGGACATGACCATTACAGTCTTAACTGTTGGACAACAGATATAAATAAGCAAATGACATAGCATATATTCTGAAACTCCAGGAGTTTGATGAGCTTTCAAAGCTTTCAAAAACTGAATTAATAAAATGAATTCTTCTCATATTATCTGGTATTGCTAAGCTAGCAGTAGGTTCTAGCATCTGATTATTCTAGGGTATCTTCAGTTAGCCAAGAAATGCAGAGATGTTTTTCCTCAATGTTAAAAAAACCCCCACAAAAAAAACCATACAAGCCCCCAATAAAAACCAATGTTTGTAGCAAATCTACTCTATAGCTTGCTTAAACAGGGATATTTAGTGCTCTACATGTAGTCTATAGTTTATTCAATTTTTTACTTTACCTCTTTAGATAATTTCAGCTTACTTGAATGACAAATCCTTATGAACCACCACATTTATTGGTTGATATTAACTCATGTAGTAATTCCCATTGTACTATCTATATACAGCCATAATAAATGATTCGTATTAGGAAAATCACATTGTGTTAAACAGTTATGTCTCACCACCTGTTTAAAGACAGCTTTAACACCAAACAGTGTGAAACTGCACTCCCCAGTAGTAAGCTACCACTATTTCCTGAAAAATACAATGAAATCAGGGATTCTGATGAGAAATTATGTATTTAATTATAGCACTCATCTTTCTGCAAGTTTAAAAATTAATTTAAAAATACTGTGCCCCAACTTGAAAACATAGAATGCATTGAAAGCCCCACAGGTGGCTCCAATCCAACAGATCAATCCAAAGCAGGTCTTCAAGATATGGAAACACAAGCTGAGTTTTTCAAGGTTCCTCCAGCAGCACTTACGGAGGCAAGCTGCGAAGCTGAGAACATACATGCAAGTAATTTCAACCTTATCAGACCCAAAATTTTACTCAGGTTTACACAGAGGCAATAGGAACTCACACAGGTATATATTTAAATAAGCCCCACTTGCACAACAGTGAAACCCGCCCCACTTAGAGCCTCACGCAGGCCACAAAACCCATCCCAGAGGCTGAAAAGCTTGCACTTCTAGGAAGCACAGAACCTTGCGTTGCTCCTGCAGTAGCAACAGATTAGTCCAAGTAAGTAACGCCACTGTCAGTGTCTGTAACAGAATCCCTAACCAAGCAAGGAGAAGTCTTGGAGTGAGATGCTATCTTACACTGATGGTTAAACCTCAAAGCAAAAAAAATTAGGACAGAAATAGAAGGGTTGAGTCTGCCTTCAACTATTGTTATTTCCTTATTTTAGCACATTAAAAAGACAGTAACACTCCCTCCAACTCAAGAACTTGAAACTACACAGCAATTTTGTTCTCATGATAAATATTTATCCCTGCAGACAGATGTAAGAACCTTAGAGTGGACTATTCTAACAAGTCCTTCTGTTCTCACTTAATTCAGGCTTGTTTTGACTTTTCAATAGGAGTTTCTCACGTATACAAACCACATTATATTTCCTGAAGATCAATGAAAAGCTAGCACGAATTCAAGACCAGCATTTTTTCCCCAGAATTACTAGAGAAGATAACAAGCTCATTTGTGCAAGTCTTCTGGAGCACACTGGCACACGCTCTGCCAACTCCTGACTTTTATGCATCCCTACTGTGCTTTTTGAGAACTACAGGGTGCTGCAGCAAAACATGTACTCTAACTGAATTAAAGGTTTAGGGACTTTTCCTTAAAAAGGAACAAATGCCAAGCTTTGCTCTTGATACTAGAGATTTCAAAGTAACAAAGATGTATCTACAAAACAAATAGTAAAGCCACACCACAAAATACCCTCCCTCTGTCCTTGCAGAGGTTAGGATTAGAGAAGAGGTAGGGCACGTCTGTAGTTTGGCTATATTTTACTCAGTGTACACTTGCAAACCAGTGCCTGATAAACAGGAAACCAAAGATCTAGAAAATCTGTATCTTACAGATTTTAATACATTCATTGTGAAGTGCAGTTTAGGAAATTTTGAGCAGGCAATATAATGATACTGGAGACCTGGTTTTGTCCTGTCTTACCAAATAACTGCTAAATATAATAAAGAGAGCTTCTATAACTCCCTCACACACTTTCCGTTTGGTAAGGAAACTAGACACATCAAATGTAAGAAGCTGACTGTTCATTACATGAATCATTTCTTCCACAGGGAGGAAATTCCTTTATTCCTTCCTGAAGTCCCATCACCACTGTGGTTTGGTATCCCAGGCTTTTCAAAGCTCCCCCCAGCCCCACCTCTTTGGTTGAGTTCCCAGCGAGCACACCACCTCAGGGCAGCAGTTGCTGTTCTTGTTATGGGCTATTGGTCTGACTGATCTGTTTTTATTTTAGAGGAGAAAGCACCGTTTTCCAAACCACTAAGCTGACTACAGATGAGATTCCTGTTCCTCCTACAGTAGTGATGACAAGGAAAATGCAGTGCTTGTGCAGCTCCTGTAAGGCTGTGGATAAGGGCAGTTTTGGGAGATTAACTCCCACACCACTGAGCACTGCAAGCTGCTGGAATTGTTTTGGAACAGTCAGGACCGCTGCCACCTGACTTGCCACTCTCTTACAGCTTGTCCTGGTACAACAAGAAACTGAATCATGGCAAGGACAATGACAATATCCAGAAATTACCTTAGAAAGATGCAGTGACTTTTCTGTAAAGCATCAGAGATGAGCGTGGGCTAACAGAAGCAGACTATGCTGCTCTGATCAGCTACTGCACAATGCCAGAATGAAAAGGAGCATTTTTCTTCCCTTCTGCACAATCCTGCGCTGTAGAGATCACACAATAGCACAAGAATCTCTGTTCTGTTTCAAGCCAACTATCATCAGCTGACAGCACGGTAGAAATCAAAGGATCCATTTAATTGCTAACCACTTGTTGTCAGATCAGCTGTAGATGCTGCTCTGACAAGGATGCATGTAATTTACAAGAGGAAGATACCACAACAGGAATGACTTGATATTTCTTAGGAAGATGATGGTGCTTGCCTATGATTTTTTCATTGATACTACTGAATTTGTTATTTTTGATATGTTCTTCAGCCCATAAAAACAGAGGTCTGTTTTGTTTGCTCTGGTGCTTGATCAAACCCTCTTATGTTCCAAACACTTCCATGGAAAAATGCAGAACACTACAGGAGCCTTGCCTATCTTTATTTGAAAGCTTACAGCTCAGCAGCAGCTTACAGCAGCATTCACACACTCCAGTATTCCACCTTTTGTCCTCAGAATCTCCACTTACATTCTGCAACCAGATAACTACAGAAATCTCTTTACTGGTTATTTGTATCATATAAAGAAACCAACTTTTACAGACTGTGATACAAGTGCATGGAAGAGTAGCAATAGCGACAAGAAAGCAAGGGGCTTGAAACGCCTGAGGTCTAGCTGCAGTGAATGATAAACACGATGTTATCTCAGCTGTATCTTAAAATGTGAGGAAGGTGTAAGTATTCAACTCTCAAGCAATGAACACCTCCTGCTAAAACACAAACTACCACTACTGAGTGAGGTTCTTCTGCAGAAAGCAAATTGACTCCTAAAACATCTAGTGCTGGTAATGGGAACAATATTCTTTGCAATTTACCACCCTCTTTTTCAACATGCACTGTTTTCTGGGAGAAAAACTTCAGAAAAACAGATTAACACAGTTTTTTTTTTCCCCTGACTTCACACAAAAAGAAAAACTATTAAATGCTTCACTGATAAAGCTTCATAAGTAAGAGAAAGCTGCACAAATAACATGATTACTGAGACATAACACTTGGTTAACTAATGTTTTTAAACCCCAAGGAAACAGTGCAAGTGGAAATTGAGTGCTGTTTCTAGCACCAAGAGAGCTAGGCAGCAAGTTTTTCCTTAGATGCTTGCTAAGCAATCTCTATGTCCTAGATGCTTAAAAAACAACTAAAACCACCTTATCATTCATCTAATTCAGAAGTAGCCACAACCAGACATCAGAACAATTAATATTTCTTTTATTCCTTTTAAAAATTATAACAGCTATTTAGGATAGAGAGCATAAATGCAACCCATTATGAAGATTGCAAACTGACATGCTCACTAGGGTATATCATCTGAGTAAAGACTATTTGATTAAGGAAAGTCTCGGCAGCAAGTTTCTCAGCTGGTAACAGCACATTTTTTTCTTTCTGGAGGTGTTTGAAGGAATATGGAGGGAGCGAGATCCCCTGTTGCACAGGTCTGGAATCTTCCACTGAAATCCCATGCACGTTGTCACAGCTGCATCCACTGCTCCTGCAGGAGCCCCTGCTATTTGCTATTTACTTCAGAAACACATTATCCTGAAGACAGTATTCATTCTCTGAGCAAGCAATAACTGATATTCCATTCCACTTCCATTAGACTTCAAGTCTCTACAAGCTATTTAACTCCGAATTTCATATTTTCTATGTTTAAGTTTCCACAGAAACTTGAGAACAAAGCACTATACTCTAAAAACCAAGTAACTTATTGAGTAAAGGTTATGCTCCAGCTGGCTCACTATTGTTTCCTCTGGGCCTCAGTATTTAGGGTTTAAAATGAGATTTCAATGGAAATTATTGTCAGTTTGATTTTTTTCATGAAATCATCGATTGCCTCCCTATACAAGGATGTTTTTTCATTGTAGGAGGATCTGTACTAGCCATTCCCATCTCGGGAGGAACATGGTGTCATTAATTGTCACACACAGTGCTCTGAGGCTGCATAAACACGGCCAGGCTTGGCCAGTTTCTGCTCTTTTCTCAGTCACTATAGAGGCAACTGTAGGATTTTATGTGTAAAAATATTTAAGTGCTGGTCTGCAAGCTGTTTTTCTTCTCATTTTCCTGCCACAAAAGGATGTTTTTCTAAGCATTCATCATTTGCAAAAAGCATTTTAAAAGAGGCATGATAAAGTTGTTACAGCTGCTCTTTATGATGCATTTAAAAGTCCGGCAACATTATTTTAATTGAAATTGTAAGAAAAATGTGAAGATCAAATTCCTTTTAATAGCTCAAAGGCATGCATTACGAACATTTGGTAACAAAATTAGATTGAAATGTTTTAAGGGCAACCATACAGAACTGTAATCCTCCAGTCCAAAATGGCAAATTCCAGTGTAAAGTGACTATAATCCTAAGTAGAACCATGGTATAGTCTGACTTTTTCTACTGACAGGAAACACCCCCAACCCCTGCAATCCAATCTTGTCAGTTTGGAGTCAGATGCCATCATAAGAACCACCCTGCACAGACAGGAATTTTGCAGCAAAACTTGGCTAAGAAAGTAAAAGACCATGCTGCTGGTGTCAAGATGTAAAATTTCTATTCAGAAGCACCTTTTTAGGTTCTAATCCATGTGGATTAAAACGTACAGCTGGTGGCAAGTGAAAATACTAGACCCCCCCACATTAACCAGTTTGTACCAGATCTTTCCCTGAGATTAAGTGGCTAAACTCTGGCTTGAGCAGCAGCTTGAGGACCTGAGCTGCAGTGGTCCTGCAGCACAAGCGCAAGCCCAGACCAAACACCTGCAACTGAGTAACCATTGCAAGAGTGGGAATTCTCCTTTCAACTGAGAGAGCAGTTTGAGCCTGATGCAGGTTGACAGACCAGCCCTGTGGTCTTCCAGATTTTTAAATAAAAATGCACTATTAACATGAGGAAACGAAAAGTAAAACTTTCACATGGTTGCAGAGAACAATGGCTTACGGTTTTGTTAGAGAATTTTGGATTCCTTTATTCTTCTCATTTCTCGATCATGGTAGTGATTATGTTCATCAACCATGAATAATTAGCTATGCTCATAAACCATCTTTACATACTTACATAGTAATATGAGTATTTTTGGTTCCACAGAAGTATTAAATACTGTTAAGTCTTTGCTTTTAGCAAGAAAAAAAAGGTTATTTCCTAGAATGAGGTGCAGCTTTTCTTTCTCCCCTGTCCTTATATTTGGCTATATAATGTCTTGCAAATGCAGATCCACAGATAGTGTTTGCTCACTCATCCATCAAGAACCACCTCTTCTCCCCTGCAAATCAGAGCTTTCTTTTTTTTCGAAGTTTTGCAAGTTCCTGTATCCACTTTAATTAGTTCACAGTTTAATGTGGTAGCTTCATGTGCCAGTACATCTGGCATATCTCTATTATGCCCCTTGGCACTCCTCACTGCTTTCAGCAGCCTTGTGCAATGCTGTAACTATGAGAGCAGAAGGACACCACTTCAAGAACTCACAGAGCCCTCCGATGTTTTACTGCAAATTGTTCTCCAGAAATCTTTTAGAACCAACATACTCAGGCAACAACTGAGGTGCTCTTAACCTCAGTTTTATCCCCTCAGTTTTTTGTCATAAATGCTGTCAAGACAAATACTAAAGATTCACCAGGAGCACTGAGGTAGTCCATTCCTAGATAAGGATGGCTTATCTTCATAAGAGGAGGTGCTACTTCTTAATGGTAAGTACTATCAGCATGACAAGGAACCCCAAATGTAAGATAATTTCCTTTTTTTGTATAATAAAGACCACAGAGTTCTTAGCTATCCTCCTGTGTATCTACCTACCTCCCTGCCTGCAGAAAGCTGGATTGTAAGTAAAGATACCTGATACTGTATTGCTTTTCCAAGTCCAGGGATCTCTTAACACTTTTTTTAACAAACTTAAATTTCCCTAACAACTTCAGCAGTCAAAAATAGTAAAATAAAATAGCAGCAAGTTAAATATTTATCTTCCAGAAAGCTATTGTAGGGGAATTAGCACCATGCAGCCCAGTACAAGACTACAGGAAGGATAAAATAAAAGGGGAAAAAAAGCAAGTTGATTTTACACCTTCACACTTTCAGATTTCACTTGCTCTCACTCCCACATAACCCAAACTACCAAGATGTTGTTTCCACTACAAGTTTTGACAGAGGAAAAACAACTAGTCTCATCCTCCTGAAATTTTTGGGGTCCTCAACTGGTGATAAAAAAAATGAATTTTAGGCTCTTTTTTTTGGCATTCTTTAGGAGTCATTGATTAATACTGGGTGGTCCTTCGTCTCAAAATCACTAACTTCAGTTTCAGTGAGCATTAGGTCAGGTTGTATCCCCATTATCAGGTTTTCCTCCCCAGTTAAGAGGGACAGGGAGCACACAGGGTGTGCTGCTCCTTCATGACTGTTCTTCTGGCACTGGGATGCAGCATCTTCAGGGCCTTCTTCTTAGCCTTTTGGTCTTCACAAAAACAGCACATTCCTCACATTTTACAGCTAGGAATGGTGACCTTGGTTATCAATGCAGGCCATATTTTTAACCCTTTTTTCTGCAGTTTTCTAAGGCCCTTACTATGCACACTTCTATTCATACTGCATTTGGATCAATCTTAACATTTCTTTCACAAAACTTCAATTCCACAATTTTTTCAAATGATCACAGAGTTCATGCCTACATATGCTTAAAGGATTAAGTCTCTAAGATATCTTCAGGCTTTTCTGTGGTCTAGTTTCACTACAAAAAGGAGACAGAAAACACAACACATCTTGTTCTTTCTCCTTTTGCCTCTGCACATAAATCTCCAATAGTATATTAGCACTATTTCAAGCTGAAAAACATGTTTGGGATGTCACAACTAACCATTTGTAGCCTTGAAGCTTGCTGTTCAGTAATAAAACAATAAGAGGTCAAAGGAAGAGCCTGTTTCAGAACAGAAGACTACTGTTACATAAAACAGAATGGGTATAACATGAAGGGATGCATCACCTACGTCAAAACCCCCTTGATTTATATAACACATATTAATCTTAATGCTTGAGCTTTAACTATTATTTTAATTGACCAGTGAATACATATACTTTCCACTATATCAATTCTATTTATGTTTTGCTGAGTAATAGGGTACATGCAAGTACACACGTAAACTTGTATAACACAGAGATATAAACACTTCCATGGCTTTTTAGAATATTAGAAAATAGCAGGTGACAACTGTTTATCATTCTATTTTAATTCAGAATTTGTATAGCTTGCTGAAAAATAGCTCTAAAATGGAAACTAGCTAATGACAACTGCTTAAACAGTTTTGACTAATGACATTAGCAAAGCTTTTTTCAAGTTATCTGTGCCTCGTTACCCAACCTAGTTAATTTTAATCACTTTCTTTCAAGACTTTGGAGGTAGCATATTTCACACTCTCATACCTCAGTTTTATTCACACGTGGAGCAAGAAAGTAAAACTCTTGTAATTTTAAATTACCAGGCTAAATAAGCTTGAATAAAAAAACCCTCTTAACACCTACAAATAGACCTCTGACAGACAAAGCTAGTTTTAACAGTCTAAAGTTTGAATCAAGGTACTTGCTGTAAATGAGCTTTTATTCCAGTTTAGCATTCTGATCTTTAAAATCTGAAAAGAAAAAGCATACAATATTTTAAAATTTAGCACTACTGGCACTAACACTCAGCTTTAGAAAAAGACTGATGGTGTTGCCTACTGAGCCAATCAAACAAAAAACCAATTTAAAATGGGGTTTTACCCATATTGTATAACAGATAACTGCTTGCCTGAGTAACTTACTGGTGCAAAGGCATTAGATGATGCCTTCATTGGCACCTCCTTGTAAAGTTATTTTTAAAACCCTAGACAAAAGCTCTTTTTTATTTTTTTTATTCTTCAACCATACATTTCACCTCCTAGGTGAAAGTAATAGGACAAATTCCTGTGCCTAGGTGGGGAGATATGGCGAGCACTAGGCCTGAAGTGGAGAGCCCACCTTGCCAGGGCAGGTGAGAGCCACAGGGGATGTACAGCAGGGATGTATCTTCACATCTCTGCTTTAAAAAAAGCAAACACAAATCCAAGCCACACTTGGCTTTTGCAGTCCAAATTCTGGGTCCACACAAGGCTGCTGATAGTCCATTTGGCAGCAGAGTCAGATGTGGGACGAGAAGGGAGTGCCAGAAACAATTTTTACATTGAGTTGGGAGGAAAATCAAGTCCCTTGTGTTCCCAAAGCCATCAGCAAATGGACAGAGTGAGAATCAGAACTCCATTAGGATCAGTTAGTCTTATTGATTTAACTGGAAGCTAGATAAAGCCTTAGATATCTGATTTTATAACAGTGCTTTCCTACTGTGCTTCAGTCAAACCATGGCTTGTTCCACTGGGAAGCCAGGGTACACCTTCTCAGAGAAATCACTATTTTTCTGTCATTTCAGTTCTTACTGTATTTATCTCCAATAATGGTCACTGCATGTCAAATGAGAGTATAAATTCATTAGAGAAAATAAGCCATATTTATGCTCTTACCACACTCTTCATTCTTCTACTCAAAAATGAATTTATTTACATGTTCAAGAGCATTTCTTTAATATTAAAAGCTCAGACACTACTGCTACACTTTAGAGCTGATGGCAACTGTTGCTAGGAAGAAGATACAGCAGAGCTGGCAATCAAGTGAATATATACCTTCTGCCAAAACACACCCATGGCAAATCCTGGACAAACCAAAAACCATTGCTTGCTGCAGTTTATTCCACTGTTGTTTTGCCAGGAGCACTCACCCCTACCATCTCTTCTGTGAATTCATCTCTTGATAGGTACCTAAAATGGTATTGCTGCAAGAGGTTAAAAGGATTACTGTCTTCCAAAAGTAAGATGAAGTTTTTTCCCCCCCCAAGGAAAAAAAAAACTCATCCACTATTTCAAAGAGCTGAAGAAAAAAACCCAGTGGCTTCATATACTATAAAAAAATCCTTACTTGCTCCAGTTACCTACAAAAAATCCATTACTATTGAATTTTACAGTGCAACAACATTGGTTTGAAGTTAGTAACTCCTGCTAATTTATAGAAAGCATTATCAGGAAGTTCCAGTTTCTAGGATCATTGCTGGCATCTGTTTCTACATAAGAGCAAAGTTAAAATGTCTAGTCCACATGCCTGCAGAATAGAGAATAAAACAACCTTGTATGTGTGGAAATGATTATAAAGACTTAATGTTACTGGACCTAACAAGATGCATCAGCATATGAGTAAACTACAGGAGTCAGAACTGTAGCTCAAGTTCTTTTATATACTTTGAAGCCTTAAAGCAATTTACATTAAAGAGCATAAACATTATCAGCTAACTAACAGCATAACACATCAGACCTGTATGAGGCGAAGGTGTTGTATAACCATAACCTGCCTTAGAGTATGTATTAAGGGGCAAGACAAAGGGATGAGACTCTCATGACCCTAAAACACACTCTAAATATCCTCAAATGACTCTAAAACATACTCTAAATACCCTCAAATCAAACTACAGATTACAAGTCTAACAATGCAGACAGTATTTTTTCAGGACCACTAAATGGAACAGTTTTGCACATTTCAATAATACATTGTGATGCCACATCATCAAGGAACAGAACCAATGCTGTCCACATCCATGAAGCCCGATGCTGAGAAACTTGCAGATTCAACTGCTTGAATTCCAAATAAAATAATAAGTGAGAAACAGAAAGAAAAGGAGAAGCTATCACATAGAGAAAAATCTTAAGTACATTTTTATCCCCTCTCAGGCAACAGCAATTAGACTGACAGGCTGCTAAGAATACATGGAAGTTTATTTATAACTGAGACTGCATATGGTCATATCAATGAGATTTAAGAGGTTTTATATCAAAGTATGTCTAACTTTCAGCAATATCAATTACTAGTTTTTCAAGCCATCTTTTCCTGTAAGCTCAGTCTAAGCAATTTAAATTATAGTCTTACAGAGCACATAAGATATGCTTTGTAAGTGGGCAAGTGAATCTGATCACAAACTATCCAGAAACTACAAGTCCACCAGAACACAATCAATGCAAGGCATTTAAATTTCATGTTGTCATACAAAAGTCTTTTTTTATTAAAATATTCATCTGAATAATAAAAAACCCCCTTTCACATTAACAAGAGTACACTGAACAGAAAGCCTTTAACTACACATCACGTAGAGAAGTAGGTAAGTAGTCATTAATTGATTTCCTTTAATGCTTTGATGTTTTGTCATAAAGTCATTTTAGTAACTGCTCAGATCCTGTTAAAGCCAAAGTAAAAGCATCAAAGCAATTTTACTGTTTTTGTTAGACATTGTAAAGAGATTGCATAGTTTTCACCTCTGACCACTCATTTCAATTCCTTTATTTCACTTCATCATTACATTTTTTCATTAAGACTAGAAAAGAACAAGCAGCAACCTCAGACTTTGATAAAAGGTCACTTATAATTTTGTACTTTATTAATCTCCTAAAAGTTGTATGAAAAATTTAAATTACAGCTCATTCTTATATCTCAACACAAAGTAAATAATATCACTCCATGCAAGACCAGATTTTAGTTATGTTTTCAGAAAATGGTACGAGGTGAAACTAACACAGCACAAATACATATATGCCAAAGGAAGCCACTGGTCACAGAAGCAAGCACTGCTGCTCCTGGATGATGCAGCATTGAGGTGAAGTTTTGAAACTCATCAACTGTAAAAATCCTGTGTTTAAAAAAGCTAATTAACCAAGCTGCCAGCTACATGATTTGAATAAAGAATGCAATCTTTAATTTTAGCTGACATGGTACGTTGAGGACAAGGCAAGATTTACTTCTTATAATAAACTCTTCAGCAGAGCTTTCCGTCCATACGTCCTTTTAGAAGGGTCATCTCTTCAGTTATTTAGATGTGCAACTGAAAGCACCAAGATTACATAGTGAAACAAAGACCAAACACAGGTCTTGATTATCAGCTACCTTCCTCACAGTGATGAGCTTCTTGTACAGTGTCTAACAAAGCTGACTGAAGTCTTACAGCTTAAACCAAGGAAGAGAACATTAGGCTTGGTCAGAAGTAGCATTCCCACGTAAACTCGTACAAGCAACTACAAATCACAACACTTCTCGAACAGTAGTATTTTTCTTTGGATTTTAATAACAAATATGAAACACATAACCAAACTTCCAATAACTAGCTAGGAAAGGCTTTATGGTAAGCAAAAGAAACATTAAAAACAGAGGTAGCATTATTTTTTGATTGGTTTTAAATTCACTACAGTAAAATCATTAGAATTCAATTAAGTTTCTACTGTGCTGCAAAATGTTTAAGAATGAACATTAAAAATATGCATCATTTTTGAACTGGAGTAGCAGCAATAGCTTGTCATTGACAAAGTAGATGTCTATCACCTTGACAGTTTAAAACTAAATCCTTCTCTTGCAATGTAGACATGAAGTCTATAGTACATCATAACAATTTGTGCTCAAAGATTAAATAAAGATTGTTAGCTTTTATCTTCTAAAGTCTCAAATTGGCTGCATGAAGAACCACTTGGTGGTTTTGAACCTGACTTCTACAACTTTCATGGAAAAAGGCAGAAATCGCTTCCTGCCCAGTCCTCAGTTTAACTCATGACTTTTGAGATTTCAGATCTCCTTCAGTCATCTATTTTCCATGCTGACAACTCTTGATGCATAGTTAAGTATCTGCACCAAAGCTGTTCTGTATTTTTCATCATCCTTCATGCCCCCAACTGAGCTTTAAGTTCTACTATACCTTTTAGCAGGAAGAGGACCATACAAAGTACTCAAAATGCTGACACAAACTGGATTTACACAGTAACACAGCAAGCTTTTCTAGTTTACTCTGTATTCCTCTTCTGGTAACAGACAATTGCTTGTTTGACACCTACTAAATTATAACAGTACTAAGACCTTGCTCCTGAATGGTTATGGCCAGTTTAGCATCCATCATTATATGTAAAGCTGGGGCTGTTCTCCTCAATGCAGCTACCTGTTCTCCTGACAAATGACAGCACTGGAAATTCAGTCATATGACTTTTTCTGTGGTTCTTTTCAGCTTTCAGACCCTTACTATCCCAATTAATTCAGTATCAGCAGCAAGCTTCCTTCTCCACTGGTCATCAGGGCTTTTCCAGGTAATTTAGCAAAGTCTTAGATTCCCACAGCAATTTGTCCTGCCTAGAAGTGACTTTCTTTACTGATACAGGGAAGCATTTACTTCCACCTTATTTTCTTTACAAATTAAGGAATTATTTATCAGCACAAAGACCTTCTCCTCTTATGCCATAGCTTATTAGCTCCCTTTAAAGCTGGTGAGCGACCCTCTCAAAATTCACTTAGAAATTAGAGACACCTAAATCACTTTTACGCTCACGGTTATTGACCGTCCATCAGCCTCCATAAAGTTGCAGGACAGGTTTCCTTACAGAAGTCACAGTGACTGTAAGAGAGAAGGCAGAGACTAAAAGGACAGAAGTAGTGGATAGCTGCATAAATAACACTACTGACTGGACTGCATTGGACATTAGCATCAGAGCCTTACAAGTGCTATAGTCTCCCTTAGGTAAATTTTGGCACCACACCTGCCATTCTCCATAGCACTGGCAACACAGTAGATTTATACAAGAATTTACATATCATCAGCATTCTGCTATTTCATCTTTGAGTATTTAGAACCAGAGTTAATACCACCCTGTCCTTGTATTTTGCTGTTGATAAATGTTATCAGCTACATCCACAAACTCTTCTCCTGCCTCTATCATGTTAGATCCACCAGCTGAGGAATCCCTCACAAAGAAAAGTTCAAAAATTGAAATCTCCAGTTTCCTCCCCACTGAACAAAGACACAAGTTATTTAATTTCTCTGCAAAAGCTGTATGTACTATAAATGCTTCATTTACTTCCTTGTCACCAGTATTCCTACAGGCAGTGGAACCCTTCTGATCTGTAGGAAGAAAGCATCATTATTAGTTTTGATGCCTTTTGTTAACCACAAACTTTTCACTGTGTTTTTACATTAGGATTACTAGACTCATGATTTTAACACATTTGAACATTCCTTCTGCTCTTTTGTTTGTTCGTTTGGAAGGCAGTTGTCTCCATGCTACCCAGGTTTCTTCTGCTCTCCTGTAATTCTGTGAAATGGCACACACTGGCACTCTGTTTCACAATCAATCTCCTTGTAGTACCTCCACCTCCTTCACTATGCTCCAGGTCACCTTGAGAGATTTAAGTTTCAAGAGCTGGCTGGTTACCTTCTTTCTAAGAAGTTTTTTTTTTCCTATTTTTTATACCATCTCTTTGAACGAGATGGACTTTGATACATGTATTTGATGATGTACAAAAGACTGGAACGGACTTAAATCTTCCTTTAAAGAATGCAAATTAGTCTCTTCTCACCTACCATTTCTTTGAGCCATGCTGTGTGGTGATAAGTGTGCAATAAGCACAGCTGGGCCACACCACGTGTTACACAAGCAGACACTTCTATTGACTCAAGTTAGGCTTCCACACCCTTAAAAAACCAAACAGGGGCAGTGAGGACAATACAAAAAAAAACCCAAATCAAAAGACAGAGGCATAGATTTCATAAAATCAGATTTATGGCTCTTCTAAATGTCTGCCAGATTGTTTTTTGTTTTGTTTAAAACACAGAGTGGTAGCTGAACTTTATTTGTTCATCAACTTATTCTCTCATTGCAAGATATCAGCACTGGAATAAATCCGGTTTCCACATAAGTAATTCATACGTGCCAGTAACATTACATTGAAATTATAAAAAAAAACTTGTGCTGAACAACAACAGTTAAAAGTCTATAAACTACAAAGACTGAACAGCATCATTCAGACTTAATTTTGTTCATTTTCCCACCCACAGACTGCAGACTGTGCATCACTTCTTATACAAAAGAGATATGAATAGCTACAATTTACACCACAACATTAAATTTGCATTAGCTATAGAACGGCTTCTCATGAGTTTCCAGAACAATGGTGTTTAGAACAAGGCTAATGCATTTCAAAACAGTTTACCTTGTAGTTCAAGATTGTGAAGGCAGGACCTTGATCTACCCATAAGACAAGATGGAGGTTCAGAAATATTATTTCTTCCATCTGCCTCCAAAACCTCAGTGTTTAAAACAAGATTTTAGTACTCAGCATATTTAACATCCAGCTGACAGTCCCATTTCACTTTCAAATACTCAATATTCCTTCAGAGTAGAACACTTACTTTAAAAGACACTGGAATAGGTGTATCTAATGCTCACCACATCATAGCAACTAACAAGTCACTTAACTCCATTTCCTCAGTGAGGGACAGAACATAGCTCCCTAGTTTCACCTCCCTTAGATTTAGCCTTAGTCTCAAAACAACTGAATTTTTTTCTAGCTCCTCTGCACAATAAACATTCCCATTTTTGTAAGAATCAAGGTACTACCCTGCACATAATAGCCTCCCTTTATTACAGAGTCTTCGTTCATCTCTTCAGCATGAAAAAAAACGTATAGTGAAGACAAAGAAGTCTTGCTAAAGATGTAACACAGTAAGTAATGCTGGAGTCTCATCAAACTCTGGGAATTTTAGCAGGAACTTCTGCTACACAAACAGACTTATGTCTGCTCACTTCCAACAATTTGCAAGCTAACCAGTGTAAGTAACAAAAGTAAGACTGGAGAAAGAAATGAGGCAATAAATCAGGTTGGTTTTTTTCCATAACCAGAAAGTAATTATTTAAAATTCATACACCTCTGTGATACATCACATATAATGGCACACTAAAACATTACAAATATTACAGAATTTAACAAAACTGAAGGCATGGAAAGGCATTTCAAAGATACTAAAACCGATCTATATGTCATCATTGCAGTTACAACCCAGTAGTATGATATATTGATAAATGGGAACAAAAATCACCTAATCAAGAACCTAAAAAGTTTCTCAAATAATTCAGATGGGTGACTTCTATTTCTCTTACAGATACAGCCTTACTTGAAGATTTCTCATCAACAATTCTTTAAAAGAATTCTACTGAGGCATAGCCATTCACTTTGTAGACTCTTACGCAATTATGTTCTTGCCTTAATTGTTTAAGATATTTTCCATGAAAAGTATTACCTCACCTTTTACTGCTGACTTCAATCAGATTGACTCCTTGACCTGAAAAATTCATACTATAAAAAAATTTAAAATTCTAACATACTTCTATGTAGGGAGCTGAACTAATCCAATATATAACCATCTACTCTGTAGGATCACACCAGCACTCACACAAATGCTACAGTAATCTACTTTCCCCTTGTCTCAAACTATTTGTGGTATCGATGTAAAAAGCATTTGTAGCCTTTTAACAGGAGTGCTCTTGCAGAACTGAACTTGCCTTTGGCACGAGCCTAGCAATTCTTATGTATTTATTCTTTGGGGTCTGAAATTTAAGAAACTCCCCACTTCTTCCAAATTAAAAGAATAACCTCATCCTAAAGCCACCTTACTTTAATATGTTCTTCCTTTCACTGATGCATCTGGAAGTATAAGGGATTGCCCTACCATTCCATTTCTTTGCAACGTTTTCAGCTATAGTAAAATGGAAAAGCAGTCAGTCCAGCAGGCTCATGTCCAAACTACCACCCTGAAGTCTTGTCAAAGGCCCCATTGACCATGCCACAATTTTACTATATTAGATTTTACTTTTTGCAACCAGTTAATTATGTCCACTGTAGAACAGACTTCACATAACTAATGCAGCAGCGTTTCTTGGGAGGCTGCAAGGCTGCCAGTACAAATATTTCAAGGCTTTTACAACAGCTACTTTTTATGGTAGGACCTCTCACATGCTGGTGTTTCAATCTTTATTGTGCTTAACATAAAGGAGAGATCTATGTTGTGAGGATACTGTAAAGCTGCTTTTGAGTATTAAAACAGATTTTAAAATTAAATATTAATTGTTAGAAAAGCGTACATTAACACATACAGAAACAAGCAGATCAAGACTCAGTGGCCACAGTAAATTTAATCAGAACCCACACTCCATTAACAGCTGGAAGAGTTCCAGAAGCCGCCTGGGCCCTTGGCCATCTGCCAAGACGACTGATTGTGTTTTAAGTCCCCTGAAATTACAAGGATTTACTCGAATATGCCATTCTCCACTCTTGGTACTGTATTTATAATTTTCTTTTGTGGCACATATAAAAAGTAGCTGTCTACCTCACCACCAGCACACTTGCATGCTACCGATGTACACAGTCAGACATACTTAATGCCGCCTAAATTGCAACTCTGGTACATTTTGCAAATGAACTGTAGGAAAGGCACTAGTGACACCTAACATCAACAAACCATAAGTAGCATCTAAGATTTGAATTCAAGTACGAAATTTAATCTATTGAGACAAAAATGAAAGCTTTCGAGCATTTACCAGAGCTATCTACAAGTATGTTAGAGATAAGCATCAAAATTCTTGTCCAAAAAGCTTGATTCAAGTCTACCTCTCATTAGTCATGGCATGCACTAATACATAGCTCTTACAATAGTGTTGTACAGAGAAACCTGAAAGGAGGAGGAAATGTTAAAACTAATCACAGTACCTGAAAGTTTTTAATATCAAAATGAGAAGTTAGTTTGCCACATACCAAGAAATCTGATGAGTATAATATCTCCCAAGAACATCTGCCATGCAGTCATAATTCTCTCTGGAGACCTTCACATGATACAGTATTTTACTCAGGTAAGATATCAGAACATCCAGGTTATGAAAAATAAATAAAAATCAAGGCAGGTAGTGATGACTAAAAACTCTTGCAGAAACAGTGGCAGAATGGGAAGCAGAAAACACCCCACAAAGCACAATACTGGTTCAGTTGCAGGTCCAGAATACTCTGGAAGTATTTGATGCACAGTTCGTATGTGGAGTCAACTCAACTCTGAATTCCTCAAGCCTACACCAAGATCTGCCATCATTAAAGAAAGAGCTATAATATTCAAACAAAGTGTGTGCATTACAACTCACACAGACTTGAAGCTGCTCTCGAAAGCACATCAGTGCAAGTATCTAAGTACCACCAGGTATCAGGTTTGATGTATGGAAGCCTAACGGCACAAGAAAGGGAAAATACTCATTGTCAGAATAACTCTTTCAAACTCAGTAGACTACTGTAAAATACAATGCAGCACTACAGTGCTAACTTTGCTCATCATCTTCTCAAACGTAGCTCCATGGCAGAGTAACCCAGCTTGTCAGCCAGATCCAGCCTCCCACCCCCTAGCATTCAACACGCCTTTTGTTGAGCTCAGCTGGTGACCTACCCAGACAGTAGCCAGCAGCAAGACCAGCTCAGGTTGTGGTTTTTCCAGCCTTTTGCTTCCCAGCTAAGCTGAATTACATGATTTGCCACATGGCAAGTGGGAAAAGTCCTGCCTCCTTTTCCCCTTTCTACCAACAACTCCTTCGATCAGAAAGCAAGTTGATTCAGCCTATGAACCCAGCAAAAATGAGAACAAAACAAAAGCCCAAAACACAGACTTTTTGTCAGATTAGTCTCTGGTCCTTTAGCAGGCTGAATTGATTTACTGGATCATCAGACAAATACTAGAGCCAGCATAAACTAAGCAGTAGGAACTCAGCCTCCTTTTATTAAAGCCACAGACACAGCTGAGAAGGGCTTGATCAGAGTTATTTATCCCTATACCTTAAGCCACAGGTAGCACTGCTGTTCTGTTGCAATTCATACTGCTGGGACATAGCCTAATAGAAAGACTGCAAGAGAAAATACAAATAGGTCACTCAGGAGAGAAACCACTTGAATCTGAAGCATGTCTCTTATTGAAGCAACAGAGAGAGGAGACGTCAGTCTCTGAACAAAGGCAAATTAAAACAGTGTGTGGACCAACAGTAGATGCTGAAGGTCTTTTTTAGTAAGCCAGTTAACTGTTAGATATATCATGTAAAACACATGGCAGTGCACAGTGGCTGCACAAATGTATGCAATTTCAATTGCAGTTCTCTTGCTTTCTTTCCCATGTAAATATTATACCTGCTTGCCTAAGATACTTACAGAGTAGCACTGCTGTGAGAGTCTTATAAGCACACCCAACATGACTGAAGTTAAAACTGGGAAGGATGAGACTGAAGCGATGCAAGACACCAAAGCCAAGAGTTTGCTCCTATCACAATGGGACAGACTCATCGTTCCTGTATCCTGCCAGGCAGCTCTGCCTATCCCTTTTGCACTGATTGCAGTACTTGTCAGATCCCACCAGAAACTAAGTACTTAATTTCCTAAAAATATTTTCTCTTCCCTAGAAAACAGTTTGGCCAAAGATACAATACTTAGAACAGTGGGGGAAAAAAAAAAAAAAGGAAAGAATAGAACCACAACCAACAACAATTGCTGCTAAAAGGAGGTAAAAGTGAAGCAACATCTAAAAATGAACCACAAGTCATCCCTTCCAAGACTCCTACTAGGAGCATATAGTCAGAGTCCCTAAAGACATACAGATGCAAGCAAGCTAATATAGCGTTACCTATCTGGCAAATTGTTATTCAGAGCAAGCATAAATTGTCCCTCAGGGGGCAAGATTTACTAGAGACACAACCCTAGACTGGAAGGGGAGACAACGTGGAGGTGTAAATGATGTACATTCAAAAACAGAAGGGAAGAGACTCTAGGCATGGAAAAAAGGATATAATTTCTGTAAAGAAGACTTTCCATAGTCTCATATAATGCCAGGAAGGAGTCTCATCAGAGGACTAATTGTTTTTCCTATTTCTTGACGAAGAGGCAGGGGAACAGTTTGCTCAGGTTTCCTTATCACTTACTGCAAAACCCACATTACAGACAGAATACTATGATGGATTAAGTCCAACACATTCATTTTTAGGTTCAGCTATAGACTAAAACTGGTGTCAGTGTCTCCCTCTGGGACAAACAGAAGCATTTCCAAGATACCAAAAGCTACCATGGAAATGGACTATCTGTATTCCAAAGGGATTTTTACAAAACCCCATGCCAGAGACTATACCTTTACTTCCTTTAAATTTTAGTTGCCTAGGATTTGCTGCATATACATCTAAAAACATTTCCCCTAAAAGACTGATATTTAAACTGCCAGTATCAGAGTTGTCAGATTTTACTGCTTCTTTTCTTGACACAGAAAGTACAATAATGACTAAGTGTTAAGAGACTTGGTATCTGTTGCTAGAGGACAACAAGCTCAAGAATAGAGAGGCTTATTAGGATAATGCTGTTGGTAAAACCTATAGAACCAGAAACTTCAAGCAGCAGCTAAGAGAGATTCACTTTTTCATCTATTGCTCCTCTTCTTGAGGACCACCATTACAACCTTCCAAGTTTCAAAATCACTATCCTCCATGCAGGGAGAGAAACCAACAGAGTCCCAAAAAGGATCTGGTTCACAACTGGCATAGACCAAGGCTTAGCCTTACCTCTGCAGCAAGGCATCAAACAGCTCAACTCCCAGTGTGCTCTCTTGCCCAGTGTTCCCAGCAGTGCAGGCATCCCATTCCTGTCCTTTCTGCTCCTCCCTGCCTGACTGCACACAGGGTTAGTTTTCAGCAGGCAAGCAGATGACCTGGCTGACCAGAGGCACATCTGGCACTGGGCTCACCCGTGAAAAGGACAGGTTTTAGGGAGGCCCACACTCACAATGAAGCCATGCTTTTATATTTAACAACTTGGCCAGAAATCAGAGAAACGCAACTGAAAACCATGTAATCCCCCAAACAAAATTCCCCTCTAGTCTGCAAAACACCCTTCCTCTTCCACACATGGAGAGTGAAGGTGCAATGTCAGCTTTAGATCCTTGGAAAACTTTAGGAGTGAAGGCATTACAGTGCAGTGTTACTGGTGTCAGGTTAAGTTATTTCATACTTCCTGACCTTAAGTACACCTTGGAAGGGGGGGGAAAGCCAATAAATAATTTAAATAGTTCATTAGTAAATCACCATGGAAAATTGACAAGATTAAATGTCTTTGGTTTCATGCTGCTGGAGCTAAGTGACAAGGAAAGTGTCACTTAGGTAGAAGATGTTTATACTCACACAGGATATATTTTATACTTACAACAGTCATGCAACAATTCTGCAGTCATGGCCTGGATAATTGAAGATAACTAACAATGCTGTGGAGTTTTCATTGGTGGTTAGCTTAACTCAGCTCTGAAGTGATCTTGCACTATTTTTTATTTCATTCAAATTTTTGGTGGCAATTAGCATTCCACAACTTTAGACATCCACAGCATGGGCACCTCTCTCTGATCAGTCACCCCGGCTGCTTTAAGAGCAGATTTCAGCATCCTCAACCTGTGCCAGCTTGACTGGCCCAAAAGCAGAGCCGCAGGCTGGATTTGTTTGACTGCACTTCTATCACTGTTCCATTTACCATGTCCCTCCAAGGTGGCTGCAAAGCTGTCTGCTCACTGGGGGAGCTGTGAAACAGGTACCTTGTGCAATAGTGAGCGCTGCCAACTCCACCAGAAGCCCCAGTCAGATACTCGTGAGCACTTTCCTTTGTGCATTACTTATGCAAATACATGTAAATACACAGGATCTCAAGGCTTTAGGAAACAGTTCAGAAAGCAGTAAGTTAATTCGGCAGGAAATCAGTTTATCAGTCCTGGAAGACATAATAAAATTCAACAATACCAATCCCTTGGATACTCCATTAAAAAAAATTTTAAAACTTGCAAGCTCCCCTCAGTTATGTAGTGGCAGTGCTGTGACTCACTGCACACTGTTTATTTTATGTTCAAGAAGTCCAAAAGCTGACTATTTTCACTCCTGGTTTGTCTGACCCCTTTTGTCCACCCTACCTCAAGCTCTGAGACATTAGACGTATCTGAAAACTTAAATAAAACTTCATGTTTTTCAATGAGTGGTTAAGAAGTCTAGCACAAATTGTAGAGAGATTGCTGTATGGCACAACTACATCAACAACTCTGCTGTAACAAAGTTTAGCATTCCTGGACTAAACAAACTTCAACAACTGAGAGATCATTTCCATAAACTAAGTACCCTATATGGTTACGGCCCACAGAATTATATTTCAAGTATTTGACATATCAAGCACTTGAGGAGAGAGAAAAACACTACGACCCAGACAACTACTATTAGCCCATATTGCACGGTATGGAAAAGCAGGATGCATCAAAAGCATAGAGCCAAGCTCCAGATACACCCCGTAGTACCCAGAAAGCTGAGTATTTGCATCCCTCAGCAGAGCTGCCTAGCATGGGAGGTTACACAGCAATTTCTGTGAAAAACTTACATTCAAGTAAGGGGAAAAACAGCGAGCATGAATCTGACAAACTAATTCTCAGTTCACACTTGCCAGCTAGGGAAGCAATGGTAAGCTGTAGAGAAAACGTAGCTCGAGGATCATGCTTTACTGTCTTGGCTCTTGGTTGCTTCTTCCACCTACTTGAAGCTATAGTATTAAATTTCATCATCCAAATGATGCATGCCAGCTTGCACCACTGTTTGAGTCTTTTTGCAATAGCAGGTGAAGAAAATTAGGGAAACCTTGGAAGTAGAACTACTTGTCTTTATGAGTAGCTATACAACTTCATTTTGAGAACTCCACACAACCAAATCTGTGTTCTTTTTTTAATGAAGGGCCTAGGGTTTTTATTTTTAAAATACATGTCAGAAATTAGTGTGTCCCAAATTAACTCTTTTCAAAGCCTTTGACCAGCAAGTCCAATGCTCACAGAACATTTCAAACCCCCTCACTTTTTTATTCCTCTTATTTTTTTGAGGAATAGGCTATATATATTTCAAGACTATCAGCAAGATGCAGATGATCCAGATTCTTTTCAGTTTTGCTTATCAAAAGGCCACTGTTGGTCAGAATACAAGTCTGACTGAAGAACAAGCAATCCTGAAATCTCAGTTATATGCTTATATGTGACACAGATCTGAATGATGTCTTCAATTCAATAGGGGTCCCGTGGCAACACAAATAAAAGCAAGTAGGTTACTTCAGGCATTACTTTCCACCACCTGAATACAAGGATGTCTATGCCCTTGTGTCCAGGTTTCAGCTGACATCTTGGCCAACTCAACCACATAAAGTAACACACACTAAAATAAGATGGTTTAAATCAATGTCACCTTGTAAATAAAAAAACCCACAGGATCTCTTAAGCAGTGAATGCAGTTTTAAAGTGAGTTTTAGCCTTGCTATTGAGAATCATATGCACATAGCAACAGCAACTTCAGTGACTGAATTACCGTCTGCCAGCTAGACATATTTCTATATCCCTCATCTGTTTTTCATTTCTGAACTTTTCAGCATTGTGCTGCCACAAGAACAGTATGCTATCTTGTGACAAAAATCAAATAAGAAGAATGTTTTCATGACCCTAGTAACTCTTAAGGCACATGGATAAAACAAGCATTTTTACATGTCAAATACTTATGGCTTAGCAACTTCAGCAATACAAAGACACCCTCCAAACTACCCATCATCACACATTCTACTGTAAAACAGAAGCCTGGCTTTTCAGGAAGGAGTCTCTACATCTTGAAGGGCATTATAATGGGGTGAAGACTTCAGGCACATTGCTCCAGGGCAGTTAGCAAGAAGCAGCCCATTGAAAAGGAGTCATCACCCATCAGAACCCAATGAGTCTTCATCTTTCAGGTGACCAGCACATCATGCAGGAGCAACCACTACTTTCAGGCTCTTCCAGTAACTTCTCAGGTGCTTAATCTTTAATTGTGAAGTCAGTCACATTCAGCCAGGAACCTCGGCAAGTCATTCACAGGAAAGTGAAAAACTTGACTTAAATATGAAAGTCTGGGAGATTTCCTCAACAAGACAGGAATATTAAAAATATCCTATTGAATGACATCTTCCAAATAGAAACTTGCAATATACTTCTCTGGAAGATTCATCAAGTACAAAAATAATGTTTGAAGAGTAATTAACGTGTAAAGTGAACTAAAAGCACCGATACCACCCCCAGGTAACTGTTGTAACATGGCAGAAAAAACTTCAATAGGTGTGAGAGATTGTGGAGAAGGAAGAGAAATCCACCACACTCATACCAAGAAAAAGGCACAGTGCACTAGCAATAGTCAAGATACTCAATATTTCGATACTGTTTTGCTTTGATGTACTGCAACAGAACAAGCAGAGGAAGGACATGGGGTGTGGGATTCTGTGTGCTCAGAGACATCTGAACCCTATTAACATCCCTGAGCCAACATAGCCTGAAGGACATTGCTCACTCAAATGAAATAACCAGTCACAACTGCCTGCAGCTGTAGGTAGAAAGAGAAAGCAGCATTGTTGAATCAGCTGAAGCCCAAAATAACAGCTGGTAAAGCTGCTACATCAGGAATAGAATGGGTAAGAGGTTCCAGAATCAGTGGTTGCAGTGGTTTCTGCCTGCAAGCAGGTACATGGGTTTGTTAACAAGCACTAAGATTTTGTTACTGTAAATGACTTCTACCACTTGTCTTCTGCAAGCCTGACAAATATCCAGAAAGCTTTTCTTGTTTGGTCCTGTCCACTGTGCAATCATAGGAGAAGGCTGGTTAACATACCACACACTGCAAAGCAAATCATGAGTCAGACTGAAAGCGCATTAATCTGACAACTCTGCTTAAGACCTAAAAGAATTATTAAACAAGAAATTTTTTTTTTCAATTCTCCTCTGCTCCTTGGGCAGGGGGGAACACACACTGAGAGCAGCAGGGAGACCTTAATTTGCATCAAACCCAAGGCACTGCACAGGAAGTTGGTGTCGAGCATCTGACACTGCATTTCAGTTTGAGTGAGTCATTTCTGAGTCCTCTACCTGCAAGTTTGCAGTGACGGAGGAGGTTTGGTATGGGCTTTCCAGTAAAGTCAGCTTGTCTGAGACTACTGTCTTTCCCAGAGAGACAACCAGCTCTTTTGAATAGCCAGCTGAGACAGCATGTGCTGATAAGTCCTTCCTCTTCCAGAAGTAAAAATAGATAGCCCAGTCCTCAATGCAACTGTTTTCTCAATTTTTGGTATTTTGCAACTTGGTCTCCTAAAACTAGCTCTATATTCAGCTCAAAGCACAAAAAGTCAGAAAGACCAAAGTGGGAAGTTCAGAGATTAGCAACCTTGCTTTTGTTATGTCAATCTTCTGACTTTTACTCAGCTCCAGGAAACCCTAATACACGAGATTTGCACACTGTAAAGGGCCCAACAACCACAAACTTTAACAAGTATTTCTCTCTTAGCTCCTCTAAAAAGTTTTGTTATAATCACCCAGAACCCAACCCACAAGGGTCACACCACACCATAACGCCAATAAACACTAACTACAGAAAACTTACATTTCTGAGAGACAAAAGAAGCACACTGAACAAACAAAAAGCACAGCCAGCAACATCGACATCACAGCCTGCTGTACCAAAAACGCTTTTGGTACCCACATGATCTAGCACAGGTCTACAAAACACTGGGTAACATGATTATTGAGGCTTGGCTCTAATCAGATACTTCTCAATTTCAGTTCAGTATAGTAAAACTATTAATAAGCCACTTTCTTTTAACTGGTCTTAGGCTAACCAAGTTGGATATTTTTCTCTCTCCCCCCTCCAAAAAAAATCTCAAAAAGTCAGTGACTGCTACAGCCACATACTTGATAGCCTGCAAGAGACTATTTAAGGTAGAATTCTCAAGAATTGTTATTGTTCAGAAGTTCTTCCAGATGTTGGCCTTTACCTCTCTAAAAGCAACCTCAAAAACTCCAGCCCCTAGGAAACCATTACAACTTTCCTGAAGACATTTAGTCTCTGGATATGCAAGTTATGAAGTTAGATGGTTTACCACATTCTAAAACCCAAGATGTAGAGATGACCAGAAACCAACGGGTACAATATAGACACTTCTGTCTTTTTCAAAATACGCGACTATTTCAAGAGGCTAAAATAGTTGAGAAAGGTCTCCTCACTGAAAGCGCAAAATCCACAATGAGAGCTCTCTACTCAAGTGGGTTATTTTACTGTGGACAACAGTTTAATTTGACATTACTACACATGAAACTGAGCTATAGGTAGGAGATCAGTGGTCAGTCAAAGAGCCCACACTAGAGCTATGCACGTCTCTCCAAATGTCCTAAGCTATTATAAAAATTCACCTTAAAGTACATGCACCTCAGACTCTTTTATGCTCCCTGCAGTGTTTGCAGTTCCTCTTTTAAGCTGGGACTGACACTTATGAATATGGCCTTTTGTGGTATACAACCTCTACCCCATTCACTTTTCTGCGTTTGTTTTTCTGTTAGTATATCTCCCCAAACGAACTTGCCATGGGATCAGAGCAGTACCAGAGAGAACGGAAACCAGCCCAACAGCCCCAGCTTTAGTAGGCTTCAGTACTATGGAGGATGTAGTTTGTCTAACCTTATGCTAGCTTAAACTGGCAATTCCTTACAAGGAAGTTATTTTCCTCCATCTCTTCTGTTTTTGCATCAACTCCACATTCTTTGTGCTGGCACAGCTGTTTGCATAGCTGGGCCATGAACTTCAATGAATCACGATCCATCTAAAAACGCCTCAAAATGTATTACTTTTGCTGGATTATTACTTTGGAGCTGAGTAATAACTGATAAGGAAAACAGATATGGCTGAACTTGTTAACCAGGAAGACTGGAATGGCAGAGACTTGATTGATAAAATGCAAACACAGGTATAGCAGAGTTGTGAGACAGCATATGACTAAGACATCAGGAAGGAGATGAGGAAAAGTGAAAGACTAAACCAGTTAGCTTAAGCAGCTGAACGGTGGTTCTGTAAGTCTCAACCTCACCAAGAAGCTCCACAGGCTTTCAATAATGGCACATAAGGGAATGTGGTTTTTTTCAGTTTTGTCTTACAATCTAAAAGGATCATGCATATACTCACAGCTGTAAATATTAGGATTGCCTTGGGAACTTACAATGCCCACAAAAGAGTTGGATTAGACTAATTATCTTGCTTCAGTACACGAGGTAGCTGTTCATCAAGCCTGATGAAAATCAAGCACTCTAGAAGGTGTATGGCCATTAAATACTTCTACTGCAAACTATTCAACCCCATCCTTTGAAGATAAAGCTAATGTTTTCTTTTCAGTTTGAGATCCATCACTACAGCATTCAGCTACTTCAAACAATTTTCACAACACCCTTATTAAGCAGTCTCTCAACACAAAACTAATTAACTTATTATAGAACAATCCAGGCTCTACAGGAAGATCATAAGACAGATGATCACGTAGCAAACCACATGCAAGAAGTCACCATCTCAACAATTCAAAGCTAACCCGTTTCATCACGTACCAGGATGCAGACTATGAAAACTAACAAGGTTTGTCACTATCATCCCATAGTGAGGCAGCAATTTCTTGGACTGCTTCAACTATTTTGTTAAGTGCAAACACATGGTTTACCAACAGTGAAAATGAGAAATCAGAACTTGTGTTAGACATTTGTATAGTAAGTACCAAGTAAAAGAAATGGAAACATATGGAAATATGCCTTGGAAGTAAACATACAATAATGAGTTCATACTGGAATATGGAGATGAATGTGTACTACTTTCAAACCTTTAAAACCGCATAGTTAACAATCAAGGTGACTAACCTCTCATCAAGTCAAGATATTCATAAGCCAAAATGACCACAACTCCCAAGTGCTTAGTTTTGGTAAGATTACACCGAAGAGCTGTAAATAATGGGTAGTTTCACCTTACTCAAAAGTTGTCACGAGGTTGCACAATGTACAGCTAGTGTATGGATCCCTAAGGCACAAGATGTTTTCAAGGAAGAACAGAAAACAGGACTGTAGAGCAGAAACTGAATAATGGGGTGAGTCAGTTACTGTAAACAAAGTTTGCCACCCTGAAACTACAGATGGAAAATAAACATCTACTGGGCCCTGGCCAATGGGCATAATGCAAGTGTCTGCTTTAATGAGCAAGGAATTCAAAAATAATACCCTGGAGACTCCTAAGGCATCTGGTGCAGGATACTCAAATAAGACAACTAAACTGAGCCAACAAAACAAATTCATGCTGGCTATTTGCTTCACAGAACATTGTCCAGCCCTCTCTGCTGGGGTTAATGAAATTCAGTTTCAAAAACCCACAGGAAAAAAAAATGACCCTAGTCTTTGCAGCACCTTATCTTGTGGACTGGGAGAAACTTCAGAAAGCAGTTCTGAAACTGCTGTCAGAGCTCTTTCATAGCTCCTCCACTCTCACCCCTAACAGAAGCTATTGTATGTGTCCCTTTCAATAGTTTACAGAAGGACATGAAATATCACTCCCATTTGTATTTCATGGAGGCATGTTTACTATCCGTAACCTAACAATAATATTTACAATTTTTTATTTTTACTAGTCCATCCACTCAGTTGCAAAAGCTGTATCAAATAATTTCTGCAGTACACAAAGCTTGACACCCAAAAAAAGAACGAAGTTTTCAATAAAAAGCTCTTCCTGTTCTGCTTCCTTCTATATGCAAACATCTGGGCTGAGTGCCCAACTGACTGTTTTAAAATAGTTTTAATTGCTTTATTATCTGCTCTGATGTAATCAATGCTTTTTAATACATTGTTTCTTCCGGCTTCTTAGAAAGAGCCTTCTCCCACATAGTCTAACACCACCTCCAATAAACAATTCATAAGATGTTTTTTTCCAAGCTCACTGTTTAAAATCTTGATTAGTACCTTTAGTTTTACCTTGCCTTAGTTTTGAAAAGCCACTTATAACACAGCTGCAGCAGTGATGTTCTGCATTAAATACAAATAGTAAGAACACAGCTGACAAGTGATGGGTAGCCCTCCCCACCCCAAGACAGTTTCCAACCAACCTGTTGTGCTGACAGCCAGAGCCATGAGTCAACATTATGGTCCCATACCCTCAGGGTGCCACCAGTCACACCATCATTTAAGACTACATTAAAAATATGGACATGGAAGTTATCAACTCCTTTAACTTATGAAGGCATGCCATCAGTACTAAGTGCTGTGGGCTTGTTTTTGTCAACTGATCTCACCCTTTCTTTAATGAAAACTAATCATAAACATGTAGTTATTATTACAAAGGGCATAACCCGGTTTTTAATTATTTAGGTTTCATCTCTCTACGGAACAATTCAATAACATTTTTTCAGTGTCATTTTCCTACGTCTACAATGTTTCAGGCAAGTTCGTTCTTAGGAGAGATACTAGGTAAGTCAGGACTAAGAAAAGTCATTTATGCCACACTACAAGGTTCCACTTTACCTAACAAGCTCTCCAGTGACATGTTAAAACATAAGAACAGGCATTAATAAGTGAGCTACTTGTGTATTTGTCTGGATAAAAGTTTGTAACAGGAAAGACCAGTATACTAGCTAAAAAAAAAACCCAAACCAAAAACTGACTAGAACAGACACTTTATGGCTTTCTGCAGATACAGAAGCATTCTTAATGTGATCAAACATCTCTTAGTGCATGAGAGGGGAGGAAAGATGCATTTACTTGCATGCTTCCCCCCCCCCTCCCAGTTTCTAACTCTAAAGGTGAAGGAATCCAGGAGGTACACTGATAGATAGGAGTCCCACAGCTCTCTTTTTATTATTCTGTCCTGGTGTTGTTCCACTTCTGTTAAAAAGATCAAGCAAGATTACAAGTGAGAGTGCAACAGTAGCATCAAGCTCACAGTGCCTCATGTGAGCAGTTGAAGAAGGTCATGGAGTTTATTATGTGTTGAATTTTTTAGCCACAGAAAGTACACTCTTTCTGATGTACTCCTCAAAATGCTGGGGGGGAGTAATTTTAGCCATGTATTCTTGTTGCTCTGCTTGCTTATTAGGCAGCAAGTGCCAGTGAGAAGTCAGGCACTGTTAAATTTTTGGATCAGCTTGTAATCATCCAAGAAACAGATGGCGATTACAGATTCCAGGGGCTGGGGCGGGGCGGGAGGGGGGCTGTTTGTTTTTGGTTGGGTTTTTTTTTTTTTAACTTGTACAGTATGCTCAATAACTTCATTAGGCATTCATGCTCGTCTCCTAAATACATTTAATGGTTGACACAGTAAGCAAGCTCTCCAGCAGTCTGTTCTTTACCTCAAAATTAGTTACAAAAAACCCCACATGTATTAGTTTTCTGCCATCTTTCAGGGTGATATTTAGAAGGGCCTAAGCCTACAAAATCTCAGCTTTCCTAACAAGCCCCTAACAAAAGCAGGCAACCAATTCTAGGTGCACACTCACTATCATTGTGCCTGGGATGATTATCATCGGACGCAGAAAACACAGAATCTGTGACTTTCATTTTTAGGCACAGAAAACATGGATGGGAGAATTACTTCCAAAAGCACTAAGCAACAAGTTACATGCCACCTTCCTTCCCTCTCCTCCTTCCTACAATTTTCAGAAATCCAGCAGCAGTGACAATACAAAGGTAAGAATAAGGATGTTATTTACCACATCAGTTGTAAATGGAATACAGTTATGTTAGCTAGTTAAAAATATAGCTTTAAGTCATACTAACCACTGAGTTTAAATATTTATTTCAGTAGAACAGTCAGATTATCTTTGACACAGGGTAAAAGACCGAGATAAAATCAACTGTTAATGATGCAGATGCCTGCAAGATCCAAGCACTGACAATTAGTCTTTGCTGCTACAAGTCATCAGTATTATAATCAGACCTACAAAATGGGACACAGTTGCTCTCTCCTTCACTTAGCAGCAAGCTTCATTCCACAGCATATGTCAGAACACTGAGAAATGAATTTACGGCTCTGAATGTGAACGCATTTTTTCTTGCTTCGTAAGACATTTGGGTAATGTTCACACATTTTCCTCTCACATGCTCTTTGAAGTTATTACTGAATTTGACTGTATTACCAAGCAGGATTTTGCATTAGGCATCTCTCTACTTCTACTTAAACAGCAACTGAGAGTTGCTTACAGTTTCTTGAATGGGGAAGGGGGTAACTGATAAGAACGCTGGGTAACAGACATGTCTCTGCATATTTTTTCCCCCATTAAGAATTCACACCTCTGCTGTCAGCCCTCAGCTTTGTGGCACCAGTGTTCAAGTTTTCCCTTTAGAGTCATGTTTCCTCCTAGGACAGGAGAGTTGAGAGACCAGTTTTTATATTTTTTCCTTAACTTCTTCACACATTCTATTTCAAACTCTGAAAATCCTCCAAAACTCAACAACCAAGTATAGTCCTAAGATTAAAAAGTTAATAAACCTGCAGAAAAATAATATTTTTCCTTTTTATCTTCACCAAGTGTTTCTTTCCAAAACATGTAGCAATGTCAGAAATGTATGAACTACATCTCACTTCACGGTTTTGATATATACATATTCCCCAAGACAGTTAGTAAGACTCAGACACTTCTATTATCTCATTAATTGACAGGCATTGCAGGCAGTCTTAAATATAATTTTTCAGATTATTACTGTGTTCTAAGTTTAATTACTATCATCATGAACTATGATCTATGCTCAGTTCCTATCTAGCCTTTGCTTATAGATTTCTGTTTATTCTGCTAAGAAACCTAAGGATCCTTAATTCCTGTTCCTAATTAATCCACACACATTGTTTGTGTTTCTCCCATGAGAAACTCTTGTTTGTGATAACAGAGTTAAACCATGCTGCACACTTATTTCCATTTGCTGGACAGTGCCACATGAAGCATTACAAAATGACAGGAAAAGCATCTAACGGAGGAGCCTGCAACACTTCAATGCTGCATTCTTGGCCAAGAAGAGATGTTTAATTTGGATGCATCAAATTAACTTTTTTTTCCATGCTCTCTCATTCAGAGGGATTTCGCTTTCACAGGGCCTCCAAGCATTACTCATGACCACATATTGCAGCGGGGTAAGGAAATGGAATGCTATCTGCAGAACACAACAGATATTCACACCTACAACCATCACCTTCATGTGAACATGAAGCCTCTTTTCTCTGAGCCTGTTGTGCTGCTGGCGTTGTTTTTTGAGCCTCTCCAACGAAAGGATTTCAGTTCACAATTTTGAATCTTCTGTGCATGAATCAACACACTTTATTACATTTTCTACTCAGAACAGCTATGCACACTACAGCAGATGACTGCAGGATGGTGATCACATACAGTGTTGTGTTTGTCACTATTTACTTGCTTATTATTTGTACTGAAGAGGTCTCTCCTCTAGAAGTGGTGGTATTTCCAGTGTAAACTCACGTAGCAACGAGCTGTTGCAACAGGAAGATCTCTGTTTTCATCAGTGATCTTCTCCCTCTCTCCTCAGGGAGACAGTGAACAGCTAGCACACGCTGCCATTCAGTACAAGTCACTCAGCCTGCAATTACCAGCTTGCTTGCTTTCATTAAAGAGGCCTGTTTGGGAATTTTTCTATGAGTAACACTAGCCACTAAAAAAGAAGCAAAAGAAATTTGTGTATTTAAGCCCAATTCAGGCAAACAGAATATCATGCACTTCCACAATGAAAGATACTTCTTCTTTATAGATAAATAACTACTGTCTTATTAGTTCATGACATAGGATGTCACTGCTCACAGCTGACCTACAGAAAACTTGAAATCCTTTGCCACCATTTCCTACTGCTCACAGAGCTACCTTAAGCAGACTATTCAACTTCACTGGAGCTTCTCCTCTGTCTGGTACGTACAGCCAAAGCATTTCCCCATGATCCTCACTTCAGGCACTGTGCTGTTTAACACAGCTCTAACAGGGCTCAGTCTTGATGCACAGACTCCAGGCTTTGGGAAAAAACTACTGAAACATCCACAGAGGAAAAAAACTCATGTGATATGGATGTGTAGGAAACAAAAGGAGTAGCGAGTTAATACTACAGGCTGCTCTGCCGTTTTCATGTGGCTGCTATAAAATTTGTAGTCTAATCTCAAACTGCACATTGACATTCTTACAGGCTCGTTACACAGCAGCACACGTACCCCACGCGAACCCGACACAGGCGTACAGGCTTCGCTCCACCAGCAGAAGGGAATACGTTTTTTGATCAACTGCCCTGATACCGATTTTTGGCGATCTCTGGGCTCTACACTTTTAACCTGCCACGGTGGCTATTTAAAGATGCAAAGCTGCGACCTTAGCCTCATAATGCCCAAACCGTGTGACATTTCTACCAGGCTCCTAATTTTAACGCAGACCAGCGCCCGGCCGGGGGTTCTCCCGGAGCCCGGGCCGCCCGTCCCCGCAGGGTGATGGAGCACTTCGCAAATGGTGCAGTTCTGCCGCCTTATCACATCAAGCCGTTCCTCCTCCCCTCCCCCGCGCACACCGGCAGCGGACACTTGCCGAAGCGAAGTGCACGGACACCGGACGAACTTGGCCAGTTCCCACTGATAACCGGGATTTTTCCCAAATGCAGCACATCCATGCGCCGCCCGCGCGCGGCTGGCGGCAGGAGCGGAGCTGCTCGGGCTCCGCTCACAGCACCGTCCCCTCCCGGGCACCTCCCGCCCGCTGCCACCGAGCGGAACCGCGGGGCGAAAGGGCGGACACGGGCTACCGCAGGCACTCGGCACGGCCCCGCGCATCACCCGCGCCCGGGCAGGGCACTGCAGCCGCTCCCCGCCGAACTCCCCACGCTCGGTAACGCGCTCCCGGCCCCGCCGGGGCGAGGGGCGACAGCCGGCGGGGGGCTCCCGGCGGCACGTGCCTGCCCCGGTGCCGCCCGTGCCCCCACAGCCCCCGGGCGCGATGCCCCAGAGAAGCGGGCGGTCTCGTGTGGGTCGAACCGCGGCGCTTACCGAATGGTTGACCCCCCACATGAGGACGCTGAGCAGCGGGTCGCTAGCCCGGAACAACTTCACTTTTTGCGCCACGAAGTGCTTTTTCTTGGTCTTGGTTTTACTCGCCATGACGGGCACGATGCTGCTGGGGGCCGCCATGGCGCTGCCGGCGGCAGAGGTGGAAGGGGCTGGTGTGGGGCAGAGCGGCGGGCGGGCACGAGCGAAGGGCAGGGGCGGTCGGCGATCAGCGCCGCAGCCCCGCGGGCAGGCGGGCGGCGAGCGGACAGCCGCGGGACGCCGGGCGCATCCCGGCCTGGC
>VZRV01001186.1:0-91669 GCA_013398115.1 Falcunculus frontatus | reverse complement strand
ACGCACCGCGCGCCCGCCCCGCCCCCGCGGGAACGGCCGAGCGGCGGCTCTGCCGCCCCACTGCGCATGTTCCCCGCGCGCGGCGCCTGCGCGGCCCCGGGCAGCGAGGGAGCGGGGCCGCTGCGCCTCCCTCCCCTCAGGGAGAGGGGCCTGCCGAGATGGGCTGCGGCTCGGTGCCGCCCGGGGGAGAAGGTGGTGCTCGTCCGCTGCCCTCCGCTCCCCACATCCATCTCCAGTCCTCTGGGAAACCAAGCCTGTCGTCGCCCTAGTCTTTAGCTAGCTAGTCGCTCACACCGTAACTTTGTGCAGTTTGTGTGATAGTAACTCCGGTTTCCAGTTCTCTCTCTGTAAAGGGACCTGTAGGAATGAGAGGGATCTCTGCGGCAGGGCTTTGCCAGCTGCTCCCCCCCAGCTCGGCTCCCTGAGCAGAGCTGTTCTTACAGCCGGCGTGCAGTTAATACAGAAAGCTCGGTCCTATGCAGGAGTATTGCACTCCTATGACCTCGCTGTCCCGTTATACCCCAGCAGAATGTTTCTTGACTGCCTTCATGGCCACAGAGGATGTGATCAGTGACAGACGACATCCTGCAAAGGCACATCTGCTCAGCTCAGAAATATCAAACACCACATACTTTGCTCCGCTGTATAATGAGGAACCTCAATGACACCTGCCATCACTGTTCAGGGTCAGTAGCCACGGGTAACACAGAGTGTACATCTCCTGTGCCTTTACCATAAGTCATCCATCAGCTTCTGAATAATACAAACTGACCTGCCTGCTGTAGATCTTGCTTTGTTCATCAGTTGATACTTCGGCAAGGTGACCAGGTCCTTACAGAGAAGCAAGAGCAGGGCTGCTCCGTGAGGTGGACAAACCACTAGTGAGGGTCAGCCCAGTGCAGCCAGTGCCCTCAGTGACAAGGCACGGTCCTAAAGGGCCCACACTCAGTGGACAGGGTGCTGGCAACAGCACACATCGTATCAGCAGTCCCAGGGAAGCTGAGGTGATGAACCAGGTCCATCCTGGAAGGCACAATGTAGGCACAGGGTCTATCCCAGGCCAGAAATGGAGATGCAGGCAAGCTGCCTACAAGAGAGGCCCAAGGTATAGCTAGAACACAGAGCTGAAGACAGATATGCCTACAACACAGCTCAGGCAAAGACCTAAACTGTGCTCTACCTGAGCTTAAGTGGAGGTCCTGGGCAGAAGGTGTTCCCAGGCGTGGCTGTTCAGGGCAACTTAGGTCAATACGTGAGTCTGGGACCCCAGCACAGGCTTACATAAATTTAAAAATGTGTTGCACCTCTCCATTTCTCTTTCGCCATTGTGGTCTCAGCAGCAAAGTTTTCTATCATGCTGGAATCCAAACCAATAATGAGGGAGATTTCCATCATGCATAGAAGCAGTTACTGGGATTTATTATATGGCCCCTTTCCTTCATCTTATGGAGAGTAGGACAAAAGAGAGATGCATTTAATTTTCTGTCTTTTTTTTTTTTTAGCAGAATTACTTAGGAGTCACAAAGATACTAAACTGTAATTTTTGTTCTTGAAAATAGATTCAACAACAAAAAAAATCCCTTATATTCTGCTGCAGTCAATGGAAGCAGCTGAGTAGTCAGCACCTTTGAATAAAAGCAGGTCACTTAGATGCCTAAATATAGATTTGAAGTCAGACTTTCGGAAGAGTTCAGTACCCATTTTATCCCTTACATTATGCTTAGAACATGACATCTGAGCATTGTGCAGTGCTGCACACATCAACATGACTAACATCTGCTACATATGTGTCTTTCATCATCTTTGCAGAGTAAATCCATATAGTGAAGCATTTTGGTTTATAAATAATAAATAATAAATAGCAAACATTTTTGTAGGTTTTTTATAGGGAAGGCTGAGGAAGGAAGTTGCTCTTTTTTCCAGAAGACTTTCTTGTCATCTTGGCCTAGATTCTAAAGAGCTCTTCCCTGCAAATATGAGCTCTCACTAAAGAAGGTTGTTTTATCAGAAGAACAAAAGATGTTGACCATAACCATTACAGCAGCATTTAAAATATTCAAGGGCCTGGGCTATCTACATGACAAGGTCTGAGGCAAAGATTTGTCCTCTTCAATTTTAAGTACCACAAACAAAGATGGTTGCCTGTATTTGCCTTTCCTGTAGGAACCACTGTGGGCACAGGTTTTCCACTGAATCCATGACATAGATGCAGCTGGAAACAGGGGTCGCTTGAAGAGACAAAACTTGACTGCACTTACAGCCTACACTCCTCTTGAGATGTCTTTCCCTCTGTTGTAATCCTATCCCTTAAAATAGAACAGAGGCTGAGGCCCTCCAGCTAGTGCCCACAGTAAAAATTTTCCCAGTCCACTTCTTGCAGCCTAGACTTCCCTTTCAAACCCCATTTAACTCACCTTCAGCTGGAGCTCCAGGGCTCTCTCTCCCCCAGTTCTTCCACTAACCCTGAGGGCAAATGTAATTTTATGCTGAGTCACGATGCAGGGTCCGCAGCCATTGCCCACACCAAAAAATTGTCACAGCCACATTCTTGTCACAGTCTACCCCTTCCTTTGATGTGTTCCCTTTTAAGCCCCCTCCATCTGCAGCTCTAGGCTCTCCCTGTCCGAATGCCCACCTTAACACTAACACGGATCTTTAGACCAGGACCCTCAGCCAGTACCTGGATATAAAATATCTCCCTGCCACTTTTTCTCTAACCCACACCTTTTTTTTTAAGACCTCCTTTCTAGCTCCATTCCAGCTGAAGCTCCAGGTCCTCTGTGTCTCTCAGCTCTAACCTTAAGCCTCAAACAAACCATATGCTGGGCTTTGGATGCGGTGCCAGTGCCCACATCAGGAAGTTCTTGCTTGCAAGTTCTTCTGGCAGCCTACACTTTCCTGGGACAGTCACTTTCTAGCCCTGAGCCAGCTGCAGCTGTTTGCTCTTTCCTTCTATCAAACATAATATCAAACCTCACCATACACCTAGAAGTTATGTTGAGCCTTGGACCAGGCCCCTCAGCCATTGCTTCTACCTACAAGTTTTTGCAGGTAAGATATCGCTGTGGCTATTTCCTATCAGCTGCTCTCACCAAGCCTCCCTCCACCTGGAGCTTTAGGCTCTCTTTGGCTCCCAGCACCAGCCCTAACCCTCACACGAGCTGTATGGTGGACTTCAGGCCAGGACTGCTGAGCACCAGTTGCAACAAAAAGTTCTTGCAAGAAAGTTCTTCCTGCACCCCAGGTGTCCTAGACTCTCTTGTGTTGCCAGAAATAACCCCAGCTGTAACTCCAGCCATAAGAGTAGGCCGAGCCTCAGACCAGCCGAGCTCTCCTTGAACTTAGACTTCCCCTTAAAAAACCCTTTCTAACTCCCCTTCTGCTGGAATGTTAGGCTCTCTCTCCCAGCCTTAACTCTAATCCTGATGTAAACGTAATCAAATGCTGTCACCCCCCTTTTAATTCCCAAGCCAAAACAGTCTCCCAGCCAAATTCTCTTTGCAGCCCATCTCCTTTCTAAGTCAACTCTCAGTGCAGCTCTAGGCTTTCTTTGCATGGCAAGGTTTTGGTAGTGTGGGGGGCTATAGGCTTGGTTTCTGTGAGAATATGCCAACCCACGCTGGAGCAGTCTGCTCCTGAAGGACTTGCATCCTGCGGAAATTGCCCATGCTAAAGCAGTTCATGAAGAACTACAGCCTGTGGGAAGGACTCACGTTGGAGAAGTTCACGGAGAACTGTATCCTGTAGGAGGGACTTCACACTGGAGCAGGGGAGGAAGAAGGAGAAAGGAGCAGCAAAGACAGAGTGTGATGAACTGATCACAGACCCCCATTCCCCCAGTGAGGAGAAAAGGTGGATAAAACTGGGAGTGAAGCTGGGAAGGAGGCTCCCCCTGTCCAGTTGAGGAGGGGAGTGTCTGTGTAACTTGATGGACACCTGACATCCAGCCAAGGTCAACCCACCTCAGCCATATCAATAAACCCAGCCAAAGGCTGAGACTTGGGCTACGATTCACCTTGGGCTAGGTCAAGCAGAAAACTTCTGGGAATCAAATTCTCCTTGCAGCTAACACTTCCAGTTATCCATTCTTTCACAGTCCCACTGCAGCAGAAGCTTGTGATTCCCTCTCTCAAGCCTAACCCTGACTTTAATCTCAGAGGCTGAGCTTCAGGCATGACCCTCAGCCACTGCCCAGAGAAGGAAGTTCTTGAAGCCAATTTCTCTTTGCAGCCCACCCTTCACTTTGAGAGCCCTCTTCTAGTCCCTTCCAACTGTCTAGCCCTTGCCTTGGCTTTCTCTTTTTCTCAGCCCTAATCATGACCACAGGGTGAGCCTTAGACCAGGACACCCCACCAATGCCCACACCGAAACACTTTCCCTTCCAAATTATCTCTGTACTGTTTTTCTCTGAAGCTACTTTGTAAACTTATTCCAACTGCAGCAGCAGGCTGTCCTTCTCTCAGCCCAAATTCTAATTGTACCCTAATCCTTACTGGAAGCTAAGCCTTGGAGATAGGCTCTCTGCAGAGAGAGAGCACACAGTCCAGGTCTTTTCTTTGTTCCTTTACACCTTAGGGACATTTTTGTGCAGATTTGGGGGAAGTTTTATTCGTACAGCCTGTCATGACATGGAAGTTGTATTTCAGTCCATTAATAGCTTTTTATAGCATGACCCTGTGAGTACGTTACAGTCAGCATTCATGGTGCCTATACAGAAATGGGAGATGAAAGACCTTCTGGGACAGTATTAAAACACTTCAGAGCTAAGACTAAACCTGATGCTGTGTTGCCTGTAATGCCCATAGAGAGACATCTCCATTGGGAATACGTTTTAGTGATGGACTTGGCGGTGCTGGGTTAATAGTTGGGTTAGTTCTTAGAGGTCTTTTTCAACCTAAATGACTCTATAATTCTATCTCTTGGGTCACACATCTCCACAACTGCATTCATGCTGCATTGCAGGCAACACTGCTTGTTTCACTTCACTGAAAACTGGTGAGCAAACTAACTCTAGATATTGTGGTGATGGTCCAGGCACTGACAGGAAAATGAAGGGCCAAGATGTGAAAGTACAACCTGTTTTGAAGTTTCAATGAGTCCTTAGCTGCCTCTTAGAAATCTAGTCAGGATCTGGTTCCTGTGTAAAGCACTTCATAAAATAGAGGAGGAGATGAATTCTCTGGGTTACTGTGCATTTCAAATCCTGACGGGCATTTCCTACTCAACTTTAAAGAAATCCACCCCTCAATATATACAAGTGAGACTTGGAATGTCCATTTTTTTTGATAACTGAAAAGTTTTTGCACTCCACAAGGACTGAATAAGAGAGCACAACCAGGGCCAACTCACAGTACTTGGAAACCTTATAAAAGAAGTGTGATACCACCAGATCACTAAGCTGATCTTTTTGCAAGCAGAGAACGTACTCTGCCTCTCATGAAGTAGTTTACTATCCTTAATAGAACAGAGTTTATGTAGAAACATCAATGGAGACCAAAAGGAAGCGCCTCTAGGCTTGTAAAATGTAACAAAGTAGGCTTGGGGTAAATTATTCATTTTGCATTGTCCATTCTGCTCCATTTTTTTCTGCTCCATTTTTTTTCTACTAAAATTTCTGCTTTGTCCCATTTTTTGGTGCCCCATACTCCCAACTGGAAGCTGGTGGACAAGGGAGAGAGAAGAATCGTAAACAATCTAGCAAGACTGTGCTAATGAATGGCTGCCCTTGACTGACTTCATCAATGGTTATAATAAATTAAAACAAGAGTGTGAACTCTCACCTTCAGTTTTAAGAAAGGCCTGGGATTAGCAATGATTTAGCAAGCTTGCTTCTAAAACCTGTGTGCTCTTTTTGATGCTTGCCACAGAGGTTTTTTTTAGCATTATTGTTTAAACATAAAACTCATTTGTTACTTTATTTCAGTATGAAAAAGTATATTAATTGCTTTTTCTCTCACTGGTCACCCAGAGCATTTCTGCTGGTGAGTTCGGGTCTCCAGTTTGAAGGACAGGGATATCAAATAGTTTGTGAGGCTTTGCCTAGCTACTGGAAGGTAATATTTCCCTTCACAATTATTTTCTGCAGCTGCAAAGAACAGAAGGCTCACAGAGTTTCCCTGGGCCAACTGCCATAGAAACTAATTTCAGCTAAGGCAGACTCATAAATTGTTCCATTACTCCATAAATTGGTCTGGGCACATGTCACTTCAAGCCAAGTTGAGTTACTTTAAATCTACCCTGTAGTTCTAAAATGCTGCCACTTTTTTAAAAGAACATGTCTTAAAGACATGATGAAAATAAATAATGTCTGAAGTGAGTTAATATTCTACAAGAGCACAAAACCTACAAGGATGTCAAATTATTAACCATTACAATTTTTTTGGAAATACAAAAAGACCAGACCAAATAATTTTAAGACAAGTACTTTCCTTCATTTGTAAAATAGAAAAGAAGAAATAGAAAGCCAGTATCTACCAACTATTTAAAATGCAGACTCTTTAATGGCTCCACATTCAGAAGAACAGATCAATCCATATGGGGGAATGATTACTGGATACATATGTTTACAGGCAGAGAGCACTGCCTGCGCTTTTCAGATGTGCCATCAAGAGCTACAGGAGTCACAGAATTTCACATTATTACAGAAGATTCCAAATGGTCTATGGAACAAAATTTAAAATACAAATTCAAAGTTGTTAAAACTAGTTTGCAAAGATAAATGTAATAATTTCTTAAGCCGAAAGGATTCTGACATTTCATTTTAAGCACTAGCAGTTTATTTTTGTTTCTCAACAGGAAGCACAGTACAAAACCAAAGCCCTGCAAAGAGATTATCAGCTCCAATTTGAGATCAGACATCTAGCATAAGTAATGCTTTCTTTTTTTTGTTTGGTTGGGTTTTTTAAGGGTGAAAATATAGCATCCCACTTCAGTCTAGGCCTGGGAAATTAGTACAGCCAGGTGCAGCTCCTGTAGTCACAATCCTAAAAATGATGGAAGCCAGGATAGCTGATTTTCATCTTGTTTGGCTCTCCATAAAGAAGCCAACTAAGAGTGTCCCTAGACCAGCATCCAGCAGTAGCAGTGTCCATTTTAGTTCAAACAAAGTCAATTCTCCAAGGCAGAGAAATGCAAAACCCAACTGTCCTGCTCCCTCTGGGGCCCTCTGCTTCCCTTTTATGACTTCCCCACTTTGGCAGCACAGCTGCCAGTTCCACCTCCCAGCAGTTTAACAAGCCACAACTGCCAGGTTTTGCAGCTTATATGGTCTTTAAGGGCTAACCTCTTCCTTTTTCTGTAGAAAAGGCTTTTAACCCTTTTTAGGTTCACAGACCCTACAGTTCAACCTTGGGAGTTGTTTGTGTGCAGCTTTCTAGAATAACTGGAATTTTCTAGTGTCTCTCTGTTGATCCAACTCCAGTTTTATCAGGTGTTATCTGCTAGGAAATTGCAGAATTGTTCCTGTACATTGTTACTCCAGCTGGGGGGTTAGAGGGCAGTATATACAGTATCTAAACCTTTTTTTCCCCCAGCAAATTCCTCAAACTTACTAGATTTCACTATTAAAATAATGATATTTTACAAAAGGCATCAAATATAAGCTTAATAAGAACATTCTGTATATACATTTTCTTGTTTACTTTTCAACTTGAAAGGTGTTTTGCTCAACATCAGGTAATAAATGTCATTTTGAATAATCTATTAATTGCTCTCATGCCTGTATAAACGCTTTATTTTTTTTTTCCAAAATATGCTCTTTATCTTGTTGAAAAGATTTTAAGCTTCCTCTATCTCCTTTTAATAACCCTTAAAACATAAAAGGACACACAATTGAATAATAGATTGAGAAATAAGACATAGTATTTAATTCTTTAATTGTACGTCATTTAAGAAAAAATGTTTGGTGCAGATTTTATCTTCTTTTGTAGAAAACGCCCAAACACTGCAAGTTCCATTTTTCTCTAGCTGTTATTTTTATAATTTTCAGCATTTCAGAAGAATTTTCAGTTCATAGCCCAGAATTACAGGTTCCTTAGCATAAGCCATTTTACCATTTTGTGCTTACTATGGTTAATCACAGGAACTACAATAGCTGAAGATTTGTCGCAGAACTACAGTTGTTCCCACGTGTTCTAATTTAGACAGTTGTCCCTGGAACTGCAGGTTTTGTTTTGAGAAAAGGTTATGCTTGTGCATTCTTCCAGTGTTGCTTTAGGACCTTCTAGCATTCTTCTGCAGGGACCTTGAAATGCTACGCTGGTAACAATTAGGGTAGCCCTGGAAATTCTCCTGGAAGTCATGGAAATGTAAGTTACAGAGTTTTCAAAGCTCAATTTACAGAAATGTCCTTTTTGATTTGATTGCCTCCCTTCAAAACCTCAGATACTAAGACCCTGAGTACTGACAACAGTAACTGAACCCTGAAGCTCTAGCAGACCTAGTGAAAATCAGGTGTTGCATGTATCCATACAGTATCTAAACAAAATAACAGGTTAACATCCGCCCTACCTACATTTAAAGAAATCCCATGATCACCATTGCACCACCCATCAGTTTGATCCATTCCAGTTCTGAAATCTCCAAAGAAGGAAATCCTGCAACCTTTCCAGTATTTGGCCACCTGCGCAGGGGAAACATTTTTCAGTATATCTAATAAGAATCTAAATGGTCCAACTTTTGGCTGCTGCTGCTTGTCCTGTCACTGGGCTCTCTGAGAAGAGCCTAACTCTGTCTTCTCTGTGCTCCTCTCCCATTAGGTGTTTGGAACCAGCAGTAGGACCTTCTCCTTGCCTTCATTTCTCACAGCTTAACACACTCAGGTGTCTCAGTCTGCTCTCACAAGCATGTCATGCAGCTCCATAGCTGTCCTGGTGGCTCTCCACCGCACCTGCTCCAGTAAGTCAATGCCTTTCTTATCCTGGGTACCCCCAAACAGACACTTCAGAATACAGCCTCAGAAGTACTGAGCAGAGGGCAATAAATGCTTTCCAGACAAGTGGCTACACTGTTGTTAATACAACATATTTAATCTGTCCCAGATGCAAGATCCCAGATCCCATTTGCCCTTGAACTTCATGAGTTTCTGTCAGATCATTCTCTGTCAGCCTGTCCAGATTCTTTGAACCACATCTGCTCCCTCCAATGTCTTATTGCCTACAAACTTGCTGAGAGCGCACTCCATCCCACCACCCAGGTCATAAATAAAGACCTTAAACAGTGTTATCCCCACTATGAATCCGTGACAGAGGCCACTTGTACAACCAGTCACCAGTTCTGTTTCATATTGTTGATTGCTACTCTTCCAGCATGGTGGTCCAGCTGATTTTCTACCCCTGCTATCATCCACTTACAGAACCCATACCCCACTAATTTGGCTCTAAAGAGATAATGGGAGACCATATCAAAGGCCTCGCTAGAATCAAAGTACACAACATTCACTGCTCCTCCCTTCATCCCAGAGCGACTCATCTCATCACAGAAGGCAATCAGGTTGTTCAGGTATAATTTACCCTTGATAATTCTGTGCTGGCTGTTCTCAATCACCTTTTTATCTTTCTTCTGCTTGGAAATGCTTGTAGGAGGTTCAGTATGTAGCATTCCCAGGGAGTGCAGCTCGGCTGAGTGGCCTGTACAACCTCAAATTGTCCTTCTCAAAGATGGATGTGTGTTTGCCTTCTTTCTGGCTTCTTTGTAATATATTATTATTTCAGTCAATTAGAAAAACCTACAATGGACCCTAATATGCTATTAGAAAGTTAAAATCTATCAGGTCTCTCTTTTATGGATTTTTTTTATTGTAATGTAAAAAACTTGCAATATTTAGGTTTCAGTAAATTATGATGTGGTTCTGCTAGAGAAATTTTTACCCTAGCTAACAATCTTGTCTCAAATTCTTTTACATGATGAATACACATTTTCCAACAAATATTCTGTAAGAAAAGGAAAATCAGACCTAGTAATTTCCTTAAATCACTTTTCACTACTAAAAAAACTTTCCTGATGCCAATAGATATTTAAAATATTACTTTTAAATAAAATAAATGCAAACAATCAGCTTGGTGAATATTAGAATACAAAAGGAGAGAAAACAAATTATATACTTGTCCATCTAACTACTTTGTAATTTCTACATAAAGCTCAAATTTCAAAGAAGAAGAAACTGATTTCTCATGAGACCAGAAGGAAGATCAGTGTAAGAGCTGCTTAGGCACAAGACCAAAAAAGAATCTAGTGACATCTCCAAGAAACTGCACAAAATGCTGTAGACGTGAATAAAGAGAAAGGTTTTTGAGAGCATGGTGATGTGCTGCAAACCTGTGCTTGGACTCATCTTTGAAAGGTCTAAGCAACTGCAAGCCACAAGGCCACCACTGCTTTATGTGAGGCCGTGGGTAATGGTTTTGTTCAGTTTACTAAAACTCTTTGCTCTTGTACATGTTTGAAAGCACACGTGTATGAAGGCTGATCTACACATTTCTTTTTTGCTAATGTTTTGTCCTTAGATAAGTAGTGTAACTTTTAATGTAAATAGTTATCCAGGTGCAGAGGTAACTGCAGCTGTTTACACTAAACCATTTTACTAGCAAAGGTAGGCTATTTCCTGTTCTTAGGAGAAGTTGCTACACTGTAAGAGCACCTTTTTACCTGTATGACATCTTCTACCCTCAGATATTGTAGTGCTTTGCCTGTTCTGGCTTTAGAAAGTACGCTAAACAGAATAATTACAGCTATTCTAGAGCTGAGGAGGTGCCTCTTTGCCCAAGGTTTCTTCCTTGGTAAGCTTTAGCAGCGGGGGTGGCACTTCCTGGTGATCATGGGGATGATAAGATACTGCTCAGTCTGCATGTGTGGCTTGGTGTCAGTAACCAGAGCCCTGGTATGAGATTAATTAGCAGGTATTATCAGTGTTGTTCAAGCACTGTGACCTGTGTGCAGACAAAGCTTTGATCATTAAACGACATCATAGAAAACTGCCTAGCACTCTTCAGCAGCACATCTCCCACGTTTGTTATCAGAGCTAACAGGTTTTAGGTTCTCCCAGTTTCACTAGGGAAGCCTGATAATTTCCAGAAATTCAGCTTTGGAGAAAGCCAGTGGTCCCATGAGGAAAAAAGAGCCATTGTATGTAGGAGCTGGATCAGTTTGTTTGCTCTAAATTGATTATGTTACATCACTACCAATATGTAGTAGAGGACTTGGGAAGGTAGATATGGCCTGGGCTAGGACCAGCACCATTTACATTGCAGATGTTGTTTTGACAAGTAAATGAAAGTAGACTTGCCCCATTTTTCCTTGGGGGCAAGTTGTAGAAACTATAAAAATATGGCCAAATAATACGAGTCATGTTTTATTTAAAGTGACACAATATAAGCATGTGATTTATAATAGTTTAAAATCGGTTATTAGTGTATTCTGTGTTGTTTTAAACTACTTTCCTTACTTTTTTTTTCTTTTGATATCCAAGAATCCAGTTTGTATTTATTTTGCATGAGAGCAAAATCCAGCAGAGTGGTATGACAATTGACATAACACAGAGGAAGTCAGGGTATAGAATTATCTATGTGAGTTGCTATAAGCAAAAAAAGAATGTCTTTTCTAAGCACAGAACGTATTTTAACCCCAGCTACTTCCTTTTCTCACAAAAGAAAAAAAAAGCACAGCTCCTTTAAAATCAAAGATGCTACAATGATTAGTACCAGGAGAGCATCTTATCTGTGATTAAAGTAGACTTGGTGATTGATTCATTGTGTGGGTGGGGGTGTTGAGGGGGGAGGACTGAAATCACAGGTGAAAAAGTGATATATGCCCAAAGCTCACTGTCTAAAGTAAATGGGTTTACATGTGTGAGGTGGGTAGGATTAGAGGGCAGAAAATGGAAGCAGAAGAAGAAACACCACAAACCACAGCTAATTTGGCCCTCAGCTTTCTTATGCTGTCGCTGTTTCTGCACTTGGAGATGAAGCTGCAGCCACATTTCCTCTGCAAGGCAAGCAGAAAGTGTGGCTGAGAAGCTTGCAAACTGCAGAGTTAAGTTCAGCACTGCAGGAGTTTCGTACTGATGTAAATGTCAGCTCTTTGATGTTAGGTACTGCACAGTCCTGCAGAAATTAAGGCAGAGTTCCCATCCTGTGTTGAAGAAGACAACAAGGAAGCCAAGAGGCTTTGGTTTTGCTTTGAAGCAAAGATAAACAGAGGCTGTCTACAAATGAAATATTCACATGTTCCAGTGTGTTTTTCAGTTCCTTGAGTAACTAGAGTTTGGTTTGAGCTCAAGTTTAAGAAATGTTTTAAACTACCCATGGAAGGAAAAGGCTCCAAGACCTAAAGGCTGTGCTGAGTAGAGAATCAGGGTATTGGTGACACTGGACCAACACTACACTTACTATTGCAGACACTTATAGAACCAATATTTACTCATAGAAAATTAAAAAAAAAAAAGAAAGAATCAGACATGCTTAAATATTTGTGATGGGGCAAGAAACCATTTCCATCCTACTCACTGTTCGCAGACCACGTGGTTTCTGTTCAGGTCCTGCTGGGAAAGAAAGGGGAAGAAAGAAAACCTGGGGCAGATTGTTCTCTTCTATTTCCAAAGCAGAGAAAGTACCAGTAAATATAACTATGTAATATGATATTTTTGTGTCCTTTTCCGTATTATTTTGGCTGCTGAACGCTGCAAAGGAGAGGCTTTAACTGTTCTTATACATAGCAAGCAGGTCAGCTCTTTTCACTAATTGTCAGGCAGAATCTATTTTTCAAGATCATTATCTGAGTACCAAAGAATAGTGTTAAGACACCATTAAAAATTACAAGAAAATATTATTTCTTGTCATTTAGTAGTTGCACAACTACCTAGAAACACACACAAATACATGAGTCAGAAAGACTGTTGAAGTGAAGAGCTCACGAAAAGAGAAATGGAGGAGAGACAAGTACATAATATAATGAAGAAGGAGGGAGGAAGCAGTGGGTGTTTTCTTTCCTCTTCTGCATGCTCTTTGTGACAAGAAAATTACTTTGGAGGTTTAGGAATTAGATACTAAAAAAAAAGTAACAGAGAAACCATGAATGAGACTGCTCTTTTGAAACAAGAATTACCTTATAAATGAAATTAAATAGCTTCTGCTGGGACAGCAGGTGTCATGAAGTATGTCATCAAAGTGACCTACTCTGTCAGATAACAAGTCGTGTTTCCCCTTTTGCTCAGAGAAGAGAAACAATTTGTATAACTTATCATGTCAGTATGTTACTAATTTGCTTTCTTATCCCTCACTGGGATGTTTTCTATTGGTTACCAGGTTCCTCTTGGCTCTGCCTTTCATTATGTTCACTTGCAGAAAGTAGTATTAGCTTGAAACAGATCTCTCAAGGAGAAAGATGTATTTCTCTAAGCATTCCAATAAATCTGAAATATTGTTGCTTCCAACAGTCTCTAAGGAAAAGTAGGGAAAAAGCCAAGTCAGAGTACCTTTTGGATGAGGAACTATTTAACAATATATGTAGTCTTTTGTATCTTAATTTGGTTTTTATGAAGAAAATAGTATTTGCATGTCAGGGATAACAATGTATGGTACAGGAGTGGTCTGTGCTGTGGTTAACCCTAATGAGCTGGAGTGGAAAATGTGACCTCCTCTGTCCCATGCTTGGAGAGCTACACAGGTCAGCTCTTCACTAAGTTTTAGGAGTATCACAGGCACTGTTCCCTGACAGTACTCCTTGTCTAGCTTTAAAGTATCCCAGCTGGTACACAAGGAAATTACATACTAAATTCCTAACATTCTTCCAAATACCACACCACTTGTTAGGTAATAATAGCAGTAATATCTAAGTAATAATTATGAATATAGCAATACTAAACATTGAAAAGATAAAAATATTCTCCTATGAAATTTATAGGAAAAAGTAATTTCTCTGTACTGCAGCCCTGAGATTATTCCCAAGTGTTTCAATAACGATGTTGTAACAATTTTAGGCAACAGTCTAATGAAGTGGATAGATACATTAAATATAAGATGAATGTAGGATACACGTGAAAATTTACAGCCATGAAAATAACATGAGCATAAGGGATTAAAGTTGATGTCTGAATCAGTTAAAAGCTTCAGTTTCCAAAGGCACCACCACTGTCCTGGAGAATTTAATAACTGATTTTCACATGAACAGAAAATTTTAAGATTTAAAATCTAATTCCCGAAAACTGTCCATAAATATGCAGGCATATTTTTTATGTCCGGGTAAAATTTTTCAAGCTTAAAAGTAATGATCAATCTCAAAAATCAGCCTTCGATTTGAAGATTTCTTTTCTCTTTTTCCCCACTTATCTCTGACACTCGAAGTTCAGCAGCATAAATGGTGCCCTCACTGACTTCACCTGTTGAACCATCTGGGCTGGACCTCAGTAAAGAGTTCTGCTCACACCCAAAGTCCTTTCAGAAAGATGAGCTCTGTGCTGTAGGAGGTAGTGAAGCACTGTAACAATATTTTAACCACTTCAATAAAGAGTCATCTCACCAAATATACGCAAAGGAGGCATCTGAGGAGTAAGAAAGCGTAATTGATTACGTATTTATCACCTGAGCAGAAGTGCACTTGAAAAACATTCAGATAAAAAGAACTACCTGAAAAATAGCTATCCTATGGTAAAACTACTTCTACTTGGTACCTAAAGTGAAGAAAACGTGAATAACGGCATCTGAGGACTGGTTCTTTTGATTTTTACTCAGGAAGATCACTGATTGAGGAGAATTTTACCCAAAGAAGTAGGAGATCCATTGGGTGGCTTGGGATTTACTTACTTTGGCCTTGGCAAAACCATTTTTACCTTGGAAATGAAAATTGATGGCTTAAAGGAAAGGCCCTAGACCAAAAGGAAGAAAGCCCTGGGGCCAGTATGAAGTCAGATACAGCAGGGTCTCAGTGCATAGCAGGTGACCACAGCACGGGAAGCTGCCACAACGAAAAAAGAGGGAGCAGGCAGCCTTCGTATCTGAAGTTAGATGAAACCATGCACGTCCCATCTCTAAGGCTAGACAAACCAGTTTGGGCATTGTTAGCTTCCTGGTGGGGAGAAATTCCCGACATTGTGGAAATTTCCAGAATGGACATTTTGCCTTCTGAGCCTTTTTCTGCTGAGAGAAACCTGAAGTTTTAGCTGACAGGACATTTGGAACCTGTTGCTATCTTAGGAAAAGTTTATAAAGTATCCCAAAGGAAGTTACTAGTATTATTTAGTATTTATGTATCATACTAGCTTTTTAAAGCATGGAACAAATTACAGTTGATTTCTTAATTAACTGATTCTCAGCAGATGGGGAAAACAGACATTGAGAGGTTAGAATAAATTTGCCGAACAAGTAAATGGCAGTCAGGAGCATGAATCAGTATCTTCTGGCAAATGGGGCACAAGTCTTTGCCAGTCTGTGACAATGTGGACTAATCTGGTATCCTGTGCTCGCTCGCTCCTGTTTGCCTCCTGCCAAGAGGCAGTGCTTTTTGCTTGCCGGGAGGCCCCTCACCCTGGCATGCAGGATGAGCTGGCCACAGTCACTGCTCTACCCCAGTCCTGTTTACCCAGTGAAGGACTTTATTGTTCATGTACAAAAAAGCCTTCACTTTTGACTTTTCAATACTCAAGTTCAAGCTTCTTTCTTCACACCGTTGTCAAAACCCTTAGAGAGCTGATCCAAAGTAATTAGGTTTACTAATGCATTTTAATCCTCAACCCTTTTAGTAATTTTCTGAAAAGTTTTTTTTTTTAGGAGATGATTTACAGGATTCAAATTCTTAATTTCCTGAGATCTCTGAATTTCGGCCAATGCATTTCAGGTATGATGGACAACTATTCAATACAATCGTCTTAAATAGTCTATAACCTATGGCTTGGTCTGCTTTGTTAAAATCTGTCAAATTTTCCCCTTTCAGGCTGGAATCTGTTTCGCATGTCTCTCCAGATGACACACAAACTTTAAAGACCATTTCAAAAAACCTCTCTGATGCCCTCCTTTTTTCTGTACAGAACACTCACTTCATTGCCATCTGGGGATGCCAGCACCAACACTGACCCTACTCCTAGGAGGGATGTCATGTTGCAAGCTCAGCCCCTTAGGCTTGATTTCTGCCAAACCAGCAGTAGGTCTAATTGTAACTACAGGGAAAATTGCTGATGTTAGAGAAGGACTTGATTTGGGGTTCCAAAGCACTGTTTTCTGGATTAAAATCTAGATCCTTGGTAACAGTTTTCCTGAGCTAAAATTGGACTACTCAATTCTTGAAACATTTCCATGTGAGGAGAAGCTCAACTTCTTTGAGTTCTAAATCTGAAAATTTCTGCAGATATTCAAAACATTTCTCATAAAACTACTTGGCCATATACTCATTCCTTTCAGGGAAGCAACATACCATCTATCTGTCAGCTTCACCTGAATCCACTTTACTTCTAGAAAACTTAATATATATTTTTTAAAAAGTTGTTCTTGGCATGATTACAGAAGAATTTCCCTCTTGGAAATATTCAGAAGCCTTCTGGACGTGTTCCTGGGCAACTGTCTGTTGGTGTCCCTGCTTGAGCAGAGGGGTTAGATGAGATGACCTCCAGAGGTCCCTTCTAAACTTAACAAGTATAAAACATGTCACTAATAAATCTTTTGTCTTAACTTTCACTTACGCTGGAGTTCCACCACAATTTAGCAACTCTTCACCCTTCATCCCTCCCACCCTGTTCCCCCTTCCCTCCCTTGTGCTACTACTGCTGCAGGGTTCAAACTGAGGAGATCCAGTTCACAAAACCAGCATTTTTTTTCTGCTTGTTTAAGTCCCTGAACTGGTACCCTGTGGATCAGATAAGCACCAACACCAGCATAAGAGAGAGGCGAGGAGGCAGACAGGGTTAATTTATCAGGGAATCACAGCCTTAGGCATGTTCCAAGGTGTGTTTTGGCCACAATAGCCAGGAGCCATCTCATCAGCACTACACCTCTAAAACATCACCTTTAGGAGTATGTTCCCTTTCAGTAAATGTACATTTAACGTGGAGGTTTTCTTTTTGCCAAAGGATATGCAGAGAGAGTCAAAAATTTTTTTTGAGACCCTTCTGTTTCTCTACATATGCTGTATTTCTCTATCTCTGTATCTCTTTGATTATGCTGTGATTAAAGGCATGGATTAACTGCTCAGCATCTCTGAGAATGAAATGGAATAAGCTGAAATTTGCTTGAGAGTGCCCTTCCTGTGATGTGCAAAGTTCTGTTTCTTCCACTCCTTTGTCTTAGGAATAGAAATTTAGACATATTTCACTGCAATTTCACTAATTTTCAGAATCACATGTAATTAAAACGTTGTTACCATGTGGAAGTTTCAGCCTTTTGAGATTACTGGCATCTTACACATATCATGCACACCAAGATGATAATGCAGTTTTGGTTTCAGAGGCCTGTGTGGCACACTGCCTGTGTGTCCCATTTGTACTCTTTGAAACATTGCTGCTTTTTTGCACTTTCAGAGGATTGGATGCATCCTTCCCTTGCAAACAGCCGGATTTGGACACCTCATTCTCCAAATATTTCTTTTAAATTCAAAGACTGCTAATGGCTAAATAAGGTGCAACTCAATATCACTAAATTAATGAGAATGTATCCTTCATCTTTTGCAATATAGGAACCTGCTACAGTGCTGGCTACAAACTTGTCAAAAAAAAAAATACTGAAAACTCATGAGAACCATATTGGTATATAATCAGAATCTGACTTAGCCATAACAAAGCAAAGTAACTTTTTCACATTTTATTTTAAAGAAATGGTAAAAAGAGCCACAAAGACCTCCTTCCCCCACCACACAGAGAGTAATATTATTTCTTACCCTTTCTAAAAATTTGGAAAAAAACAAGGAATGATTCCGTATTACCTGTCATACTCATAATGTATAAACTGCTATTGAAAGGGCAACTTATGGAGCAGATACTCAGGACATCCGAAGGCACCAAGCAGTTACTCACATGCTAACTGTGGTTTTCCCTTCATAGTATCCTGTACATCAGTCTCTAGCATTCAAATCATACTTTGTCCTTTTGTTCTGTTCGGGTCTGATCCCAGTTTTTAGATGGAAAAATGTATTAAGAGAGTCATAATCAAAATGCTCCCCCTTGTTCCACTAGCTTTGGAAGAACTGCATTTCATACATTATATGTAACCAAATTAAAAGGCTCAAATTTTTTTGTACGTGATTCCTGGCTCCCGGAGGCTGGGTATAATTATTTCTTCTAGGGTATTGCATTATACTGTAATTTGCACAATGGCCCAAAAGCCTTCCAGTGTGCCAGCAGAATCAAGAACTCCACCACTTTACAGTCAAGTGCAGTGCTGCTGCTCTGCTTGTTTCAGCATGGGTAGACAATTAGATAAATAGGGTGGAATTAACCCCCTCCTCCCCAAATTAGGGGTTGTACTAATATATAAAAAGAAACATTGAGGTTGGAACATAAACCTATTGATTTAATTTCATCAAAAGTCACAAACATAATGTTAAATAACATACAAATTAATTATTTTGAAGTGTGCAACTTGAAATGTTGAAGAGCTTTTACAATAGATTTTCATAGTGCGATTCATGAAATTGTTTCCCCTGCAGCCTTTGAAAGCAGAAACCATCCTTTCTGTTCTTCTGTACATGTAAAATTAGGTACCATTGAGTCACAGCTGTCTCAGTGGACAGAAAACATTTTTATTGTGACAAAAAGTATCCTCATATGAAGCATTTCAGTAATGTCACCATTTCAGCTGTCAGCTGACATTCAGCTTGACATTTACAAGGTGACTTCAATGACTTTTCTGTAATTTGACTAACTAATGAACCTGAATAATCAAGTGATGATAGCTGAGATAAAACCCAAGCATCTGAAGCACATCTTCAACTTACATTTGTGTCACAAATTGCTATGAAATTTCGATGATTCTAAATATTTTTCTGGTCTCTTTAAATCTTGGTTGGATAATGAATATCACAAAAGCAAAAAATGTAAAGGAAAATTAATCTCAAATCATTGTTAAATTTGTACACCTGGCCTCACTGTTTCTTTCGTACAGAACAGAATATCTTGCTCTTCACATCACTGGCATTTTTAAATACCTTATAATAAAGCTCAATAGTTTTCCTGCTCCCAGATTAAACTGTGCTTTCTTGAGATTAGATTATTGCAGTGAATTGCAACTTTCAAGACATTGGTTGAAATGGAAAAGGCAACTGTACCAAAGAGAAATACCAAAAAAGTAAGTTTAACTTTTTTATTTACTTGTCAAAGCAATTATTTAAGCACTCATTTAATAAATTTTTGAAGCAATTTCAGAGTTTCCATTATATTTGGAAAATGATGCCAACTGTCCTGCATTATTACCTTTTTTTTTGGATATAGAAAATAAATGCTCAGGGAGGCATAAAATACTATATATTTCACATACTGAAATGCATAATTTCATATATTTTTTTCTGATAGTGTTCTGAGTTCATCTAGTACTTACTCTGCAAGTATTATTTTAAGAATGTCTGGGTCTGGAAAATTAAGGCATGTCACCATAATGAATTGCTGTCACTCATTCTTTCTCTTGTTATAGCATGGCAAACGTCAACATTGCAAGAGATTACATCTATTCTTTTAAATGCATTTATTCAGATGTATCTATTTTCTTTTTTCCTTTGGAACTGTTGGAAGCTAAATGCATTCCTTACTGTTATAATTTTCTAAAGAAATGCAGTTTCTTTTAATAAGTCAAAGAAACCTGTTATCTCTTCATCCCTTCCCTTCCCTTCCCTTCCCTTCCCTTCCCATTTTCCCTCCCCATTTCTCCTCCCCGTTTCTCCTATCTCAAAGGTGCAGTAGCTGCCTCAACCAACCAGATATAACGTGAGAGAAAGAAGTCCTTGAGTAGAGAGAAGAGGCTCAGAAGTCCTCCTGACTTGGAATGTTATCAATAGGGCTGAGTGGAGATTTTCTGAATATACTGTTTTGCCATGAAATATTTATTTAATTAAAGAAAAAACATTTGCAGGCATATTTGCACCATATTTGTAATGGTTTAGGCTGCCAATCTCCCACTTGCCTCTTGGTTGTTCTGTTGGGCTTTTTTTTTTGGTTCATACTTTCCTATTCCACTGTGCTTTTCTGTCTCATTATCTTTGTCCACTGATGGGATATGTGCCTGGGAAATTGTACAAGCACAGGGCAAGCTTGCAGTCCCTACAAGTTCCCTAGTAAAATACTCTCAGCACTTCTTAACCCAGAATTATGTGTGTTTTGTTATCTATTGTGTATCAATGGATTTCACATAGGACAGGATCAGCTTCAAGTTCAGCTTCACCTCTTCCAAAGTATAGCTCATCATAAAGAAAGTTCAGCTTTGTCCCAGAGTCCTCAGGTTGCAAAGATATTCTTGTGAAGTCTTGGCAATCCTGGGAGCTGTCAGACATGTGAGTACCCGAAGGAAAGTGGAATTTGCACATTTTCAAAAAGACAATTTCTCTACTGAGCATGAGCAATGTGTGATTTTATAAGAATTTAAAAATCTTATAAGAAGGGAAAATTTACTGTCTGAATATTTTTTTTCTGTTCAAGACGGACCTTTTTAGCCCAAATTACTGGGGATGTGGAAAGCTACAAGCAACAGGGGGGCAAAAAACCTATAACAGAAAGTATCAGCTGACCGTGACAGCCATGCTGCTCTCTGCCCTGCCTCACAGTCATCTGCTGACCTGTAGGGCACAACACTCTAGCACAATGAATTAGGTATTTGAAATGTTGTTTACCCGTTTGCTATAGACAAAACCAACATTGTAGCACCGTCCTAGGAATGCACATTACCCTACCTCCTCCTCTTAATGCTGTAAGTGTTGGATGTGTGCAACAGCTTGACTTTCCCTGCCATCCCCGTGATCTCTGCTCTTTCTGCCCTAGTCACTCAAAGCTCAGCAATGATGCAAGTCTTGTTCACTGGGGACTTCAAGCTCTTGCCCCAAGCTCATCCTTCAGCTTGTAATGTGGGAGGCACACTCAAATCTTAGGTCTGGTCATAACAGTTTTGTATCCTGGCCACTTCAGTTGATGTTTCATGCATGAGAGGATACACCTAACTCTGTATTCCTACAAAGTGTCATCTGCTGAGTCTGGGGCTAGTATGAAATCAGACTTGAAGTCAAGGAGGAGCAGATACAGCAAGCCACGTCTTCATCAGGAGACACTTCATGTACTGCCAGTGTAGACCAGAAATGTAGACATGGATAGGGAATGCTGGTGTTTATGCTGCTGTCACAAAGCAGCATAATATTTGGGAGAAGTATCACATATAATAACTGATACCTTCTTTGTTGGGGGAGGGGGATGGGGAGCAGAGTTTCAATAATGGTTTTCATCACAAATTTTGCAATCTGTTCTCCCAGAATTTTGAAAAGCTTTTTCTAACGTGCAGTTTTGGGCACCACAATATAAAGCTATTAGAGAGTGTCCAAAGAGGGCCATGGTGAACGGTCTGTAGGGGAAACCTTATGAAGAGTGACTGAGGTCACTTGGTCCGTTCAGCCTGGAGAAGAGGAGACTGAGGGGAGACCTCATTGCGGTCCAACATCCTCACAGGGAGAAGAGGAGGGGCAGACACTGATGTCTTCACTCTTGTGACCAGTGACAGAACCCGAGGGAGCGGCCTGCAGCTGAGTCAGTGGAGGTTTAGATCAAATATCAGGAAAAATTTTTCGTGCAGGGGGTGGTTGATCACTGGAACAAGCTCCCCAGGGAAGTGGTCACAGCACCAAGCCTGACAGTTCAAGAAGTCTTTGGACAATTCTGTCAGGCACGTGGTGTGATTCTTGGAGTGTCCTGTGCAGGGCCAGGAGTTGGACTCAATGATCCTAATGGGTCTCTTCCAACTCAGCATATTCTACGATTCTGTGATTCTATGATTCTATGTTCTCATCCCCCACATCCCTGCACTATCTCAATATTTTTGTAAAGCCTTATGATTTCAACAGGATTTCTATGAGTATATCTTTATTGCAACCTGCGTATTGAAGCCAGGCAGCTGACAGAATACTTTACTTGCTTTTAGCCTTCCTCCTATACACACAATTGCATGTAGAGAAACAATTATCTAAGGACACAATGGATTTTTGTCTACTTCTATGGAAGCCTGTACAGCTAGCTAGTTAACAGAAAGCTTTAAACTATATGGATATCTCTGACAGTCTTCAGGATGTATGGTTATTACAATTGAAAATCAAAATACACTAAATTAGTACCAGTGCAAAACACTGTAGTCCATAGTCTGATAATATTTTATTTGGCTGAAAAACATAAATAAAACCACACCAAAGACTAAGCCAAATTCACCCAGTAGCTCAGTGGCTCTCAACTTCAAACTTAAAATCACTGGTGTTCTACTGAGGGAGACTATGGCCCATACCTTTAATCTTGTTTGATATTAGCAGTTAGCTGATATAACACTCCGTATGAAAAGATTTTGCTTACATTAATACAGATATGTTAAGTAAAGAGAAAGACAAATGGTGATGCAAGTAAGTTAGCAGAATTTAGGAAAAATATGAAGCAGAGCCTTTGTTCCTCAGATTTGGACAGTGATAGCTTACCACTTTTATGAATAATTCCTTACAGTTTTTTATCACTTTCTGCCCCAGCAGCTAAATTAGTTTTACAACTATTAATTGAATTGTCTAACTTCACTACGCACTGGGTGATAGAAAGGATTATTAACTCCACTTTACAGATAAGGAAACTGAGACAGGGAGAGGAAACGATTAGCTGGAGGTCACACAGGGAATCAGAGACAGATAAATCCCAGATCTCTCCATCCAATGCATTAAGCGCTGAACATTGCTACTACTCCACACAAACAGCCATCAGAAATGAGACGCATTTCAAAGAGAAACAATTAAAGCAACATTTCATCAAGGATAAAAGCTTCTGAAATTCATCCTACTCTAGTGATCCCAAACATTGTTCTCTTTTGTCTCTGTCACACTGTTTTAAGTGCAGATTATCCCTCCCTCCTTGCCTCCTGCACCATTAGGCCAGCATGTGCAGCACACGCGCTCCCATCTCTCCTGTAGCCCCCCTGCAAATATCTGCCCTACCTACATACTGCACACTGCTGAGTACGCACGTAAGCACCGTTTCTATTGTACGAAAGCTGTTCCCAAGCACAAAAGCTGATCATTCCTTAGCACTCTGGTACATGAAACACGTCTGCCTCTCCAAAAAGACAGTCTCTATACAGATGTAGAACATTTTTTCTATTAAGAAGTTAACGGGCAAGTTTAAAAGTAAGTTGTGCCAGGTTCAATTCTCTGAGAGGATGAAGAGTGAGGGGTAACAAGTAAATAAATAGATGAATAAATAAATAACAATATACCTTATACTTCAGAGATTTGCTTGGCCTGACTTCACTCACATTCTGGGTGTCCGAGAGAGCTCTGTCATATTCAGCTTGCACAGCACTTAACAATTTCAGCTATCGCTACTCTGAATAAGGTACTTGGTTAAACTAATTAAAGCGGCGTTTATTAGCTGACAGCCATTAATAAGCAAGCTGGTTAAACACTTGCCCCAATGTATCAATCAACAGATTAGAATTTTCTTTGTTTTACGGTAAGCTTACATGTTTTTCTTATAATTACCTTAGTACTTAGATCTAATCCTGAAATTCCGTAAATCAACAGATATGTTGCCATTAATTTACACAGGAAAAACACCAGGATCTCTACAAAAAACATTTTGTAAAGCATTGTATGTAAGCAACATCCTACGAAACGAAGGATGAAATCATGATGGAGCCTAAAATTAATCTTATGCAAAGCCCAAGAGAGATCCTCCATGGTCCTTGTCAAAAGGGAACATGAAAGATTCGACCAAGTATTATTGGTCAGGATTTAAAAAGTGAAAATGAAGGTTTCCACACCTCTGACCTCTGAAATGCCTTGTCATTTCAGTCTGGAGTAGAATCAATGTACAAAAGAAAATAAATTATGACAGAACTACAGACAAAGACCAAGGCTGCTTTAGATTAAGTTACAGCAGGGATCCGCACCATCTGCTTTGTATTGAAAAAGAATAATATTTTAAGGCATGTTTATTTCAATATACTAAGTGTCTTAAGAGCTCACATAGTTCTTTAAAATATGTATTGAAATTAAAGACAAAATGAAACAGTGGAAACTGAGGGTCCTCAGTATCTTTCAAGAGACATTCAACAATTTCACAATAGCACTGTAAATGGAAAACAAGCCTAACATATATGATTCTTGCCTGAATCCTGTAAAAATAAACACCATTAGTTATACTGTGCTACTCACGTATTTTACATTCATATCCTGTAAGTTACAAAGAATAATCTTCTGTCATAATATTTACAGATAAATTTCTGCTATACAATTTTATGGAGAATTTTATAAAAACAAAATGTTTGTTTCTTTTTAATCATGGATGGACCTACTGAGTTTTCATACACTAGACTTCAGATAAACCTAATTTAAAATACATACAGCCTTTTATTTATTCACTGGATATAAAATTCACTTTTTTGTTGCATTTCTATAACTTTTCTCTTATTATTCAGATTTCACAATGTCCTTGCATTGTATGCCTTGGTGAATTCACTAAGTTCAGGGTTTTTTAGCAAAAACAATCCATGAACCACCACATACTATCCTTGAGCACTGCAGTTATAGTTCTCTTTATACAATTTAGGCATCTCACCCATGCTAGGACTGTCATGCTCAGTTGTCTTTTTAAATGAGTTATCCAACATCATGATAGATATATAAGGGTCCTAATGGGATCTGGGTTTTTTTAATGGTTCTCAGAAACGAGAGTTACAAAGACCACTTCTCTGCAGCTTCCCTGTTTCCTGGCTGTGGCTGTCAGTGCAGCAGCAGTGCTGATGCCACAGTGGGCTGCACGAGCAGCAGCACGGCCGTCTGGCTGACAGAAGGGAGTGGGCCCCTCTATTCGACACTCACGTCGAGTTTTGGCAACCCCAGTACAAGAACAACACAGGCATTCTGGACCAAATCCTGCAGACAGACACCAGGATGTTTAAGGGACCAGAAACACAATATACAAGAAGAAGCTGAGGTATCTCCGTTTGTTCAGTCTAGAGGAGAGATGACTGAGAACCCAGTTTCTGCTTTGAACGGCCTAACTGGGTTTACAGGAAAGACAAAACCAGACTCTTCTCAGAGCTGCACAAGGAAAAGATGACAGTCAGGTTGCAATAAAGGGAATTCTGAGTCGATACAGAAAAAAATTCCTCCGTGAGAGTACTTAACGACAGGAACAGGTTGCCCAGAAAGAGCAGGAATCCATCCTTGAAGATACTCAGACTTCGGCAGGACTACCCACTGCAACTTGAAAGCTGATTCTGCTTTGAGCAAGGGGCTGTATGTGCTGACCTCCAATAGTCCTTTCCAACTAAATTCTAAGCCTATGTGCATGGGTTGCTACTCCCACCACAGTAATACTTCTCATATCTAGCTTCTATATCTGCATCTATACAATAAATCTGTCATCTAGATCCTCATAATCCTCCATCCTGATTAATTCAAAACTGCTGCTTTCAGGCCATCTGTTATACATATTCCTTCCTNCCCCCCCCCCCCCCATATATACAAGATACAGTGGTTACGATATTCCCTGACCACAATTCTGACGTTACTGCATTTTTGTGTCTCATCACAGCATTGCTTATCTCCCCCCACAGCACAGGAGATTTGCTTGCCCATTTGTCAGACTCTGCCACTGGGATCTGCCTGTGCTGGCAGATCTGCACGGCAAATCGTAGGCCGTGACCAGTCCTTCTGAACTGGTGCATAAATGCCTTCCAGCCTTCCACATTCTTCCGCACAGAGTTCAATTATTGTGATTTTTTGAAGAACTGCCAGATGGTGCGTAACTGGAAGGGTCAGGGTGTTTGTCAGTATCTTTCTTTAAAATGATGTGATACAGATTAAAAGATTAGGGAATATGCAGAATATGGTATGTCAGAAATTAAATTCAATTAAATAATTACATGAATCTAGATAAAAATATAAATAATTAGAGCAGTTTTTCAAAGTATATGAGTTCCCACAGATATGGGACATGTTTGACAAGAGTCTAGGTAACAACAGTAAAAATACTGTGAAGGCTCTTAATTAATCTAAGTTTGTTTCAGTCCAGTGTTCTTTAGGCGTTTTCATGATTGTGTTTTTGGGGAAGACTGTAGGGTGTTGTTCTCTATATAAACACACAACTCTGCAAAACAAAGTCCATCACAAAGGTTTGATTCACATGTACACAGGCACCTGGTGACCTCTTTGAGATGTTCTAGTTTCTTGCAAACCCGTCATGGCCTCTATCTGGGCACTACAGAGAGAGAACTATTCATACACTACATTTGGCAGCTACCTGAGGATTCCTGAGATCCTCTGGGATGTCTGAAAAGATAGGAAGCACCTTCACATACAGGCAACTAAATTGGAGGCCCTAGTCCCTAGTCTGTATGTAACTTGTAAAATAATACAATAACAAAGGAAAGAATTCTACAAAATACACTGAAATTATGAAAATAAAATGGTAAGAAATCCAATGGAACAACAACAACAAAAAATCTCCATCAGGTATTCAGTTTCAAATGTTGAGTTTATCAGTTCTTGGCACGCTGGAATGGAAAGTGCTTTCAGTGCTGGTGAGTCTAGTCCCTGCCATCATTGGCACAACCTATAATTCTCTCCAGACCCACAAGTTTTGTCCTTGAGCACATATCACCTGCTCTGCCAACTAACAGCCAAACCTGGTAATTAGTTATAACCCACAGATATATGTGATACAAATATGGGTTACATTTTCCCAGAAAGATCCACATTTTGATTGTTTCTCACACTCTTTCCATTGTTTTGGAGTGCGTTTAGACCATGATTTTAAAGTATTATATCAGTCAAGCTGGATATCAAGCTGCAAGGTATGGAATACTTGTCTCCAACTATCTGGCTACAATGCTGTTAGAGAAAGTGGAACTACTTACTAGACAACAACCCCGTATGTTTCATATCTTTAGGATAAAAACTACAAATAATGATATCTCCTTTTGTACTGCCTCTGCCCATTTTGAACTTACAATCAGCCATCTAAAAACTGATGTTTCATTTATATTATTCTATATAAAAAGAGAAGAAACAAATTCAAGACAGATACATCGACACAGAAAAACAAGATCATTTTCAAAGTGGTCTGACAAACAATGGCTTCAGTAAGGGAAGATTATTAACGCAAGTAATAAATTAGGATTTTACCGAACTCTCTGCCTAATGGGAAGTTAGAAACATTTGTGGCTGGACCTCAAACTACACAGTCAACAGAGCTCAAACCCACTGGCTGGAACTGAGATGTGGATTTGAGTCTCTTCGCAAAGGAAAGGAACATTGCTAACTTCCCATATTTTTGGTCATTTTTTTGCTTGAAACTCTGCACTGGAAAGTTCAAACTAACATAGAGGAGGAGGACTACAAACTTAGTGCTTTGAAAAAATGAAGGTAGAGTTCATCAAAACTATAGAAAGCCTTGTCCACCAGACAACTACAAGGTCCTAGACCATAAAAAACTGCATAACTCTGTGAATAAAACTACAGGAAAAATCTTTAATAATACTGTCTACATTGGTCAAAATATTTTCATATTGAATTCACCAAAATATCCCCAAATGCATCCATATAACCGTTATTCAGCACAATACATTAATTACAGATTGAACTTGACAGCTATGACCAGTTTCATAAAAGCATTCTGACATGAAGTGTAATCCCTCATTTTACTTATAGTAAGGGATTCTTTTCTGGATTTAGGTGACTTGTTATAACAATCTCTATCTTTTTTGGGGATATTATTACCATATTCTCTCATTCCTTAGCAGAGTAATTGAAAAATATCTGATGATGTTCATTTTCTCGCTGTGTGTTGCTTCTGGCATAATAAGCACAATGTGGTTACAGCCTTCTATCTTTTTTATCCAAAAGATGTGAGTGAATGTACAAGATGCTAGTCTGTGGTAGTCACATCCATTACATAACTGAATGTAGACTTCAGACCTGCCAAGTATCTCACACTGCTTGCAGGGCTCCTGCAGTTGGCTCCTGCCTGGCCTTCTCTTGCAGCTGGGGATCCAACACACACATGTATTCAGCACTTACACAGATCCTTTGATTTGGTGCATGAGGTCATGGAGCAGGAATGAAGCTGTCGCAAGCCCGTGCCATCTTAATGGAGCCTCCTGCTCACAGAGGTCCTGTTAGGGCATGTGCTCTCTGGATGCAGCCCAGTTTCCCAGCTGCATGTTAGTCCACTACTCAGTGCTCTCTCCCCTGGCCTCGGACAGCATTCTCACAGGTACTGAAATAAATAGGACTGAAAGCACTGATATCTGATACCATGCAATGCACAGAACTTGCAGTTTATTATGAAGCAGACAGTGCAATAAATCCCTCTGTATTATATTTAGTAATGGTATCATTTGTGTCATTCAGGAAAGTGATCTTGATAGTTTTGTAAAGCCCCACAGCTTTGAATAAATCACTTCCAGAGTAAAGTATTTGACTGATGAGACACTAACTGTCCTACAGCGAGAAAATTATTCAGGCTGGGAAGACGACAGGTTCAGAGCCCGAAAAACAATAAGCCATAGAGAGGCTGGAAAGAACAACATGTACAAAAGACCAAAGGGCAATTGTCACTATTCCTGAGTAATGACCATAACAACAGGTGCTAAAACATACAATACAACTATAAAGTACTAGCCAATTTCTAAACCGGCAGAAAGCTCAATAGCCAAGTGAAACCCTTTTATAAGCAAGAGAGTCTCATTAGCACAATGAAAGGGACAAATAAAAATGACTAGGTTTTGTTTGCAATACCCATTATAGTCGCCTGCAATGTGAAAGAGCTTCCTTTTTTCTTTTTGTATTTGATGTCCCTATGCCGTATCTTATATAATGGTTGCCAAGTAGAAAAAGGAGTAGAATCTGTAGTTAAAATTGTCTATGGCCTTGAAATTGTTATGATTTTTTCCTCATCTTTCTTTCCAATGAGATCTCTGTCTTACCAAATACAATATATAACTGTTCCAATTTTCCCTCTCGAAGATGTTTATGCTTTCTTATCTAGCCTGCCTGTCATATCTTATTATAATTTACAGAAATCTGAAATGCGCTGTTCTGATAAACCTGTCAGAATAATAAAGAAACACATAGAGTTAATCACTGTGATAGGGCTTCCATATTATTCTGAGAAAGACAGAACTGAATATTATGAATAATGCTAAATGTAATTTATATGAATATATAAATCCTTACCAGTGGTTTCAATTTTCTAATAAACTTGAAATTTTATCAGATACTAATTGCTAATAAGCATGATTCATTATGACTTACTGTGCACAGATTTACTATTCATGACAGTGAAGTAAGACAACAGACATGGGCATGAAGTATTACTGAAAATGAAAAAAAGTTGTAGCTATCTATAGGTCTGCTAAATATTAAATACTTGCTCTAAAGAATGTCAGTATGTCTGTGTTGGTCTTCAGTAACTATGTTACTCTCAGCCTTTTTTTTAATATAGTATGCAGCCAGGCTGAGGTAGCTAGAGATAAGGATTGGCATCAAGCTGTCATTTGGGGAAATATTGCATCTAATTCTTCAGGTCCAGTCAGGGGGACCTGAAGGGAGATTTATCTTCTCCATAAATTGCTAATGACTTCAACATTGAATTCACAAGTTCTGAGAACAGAAAATATAAACCCCAGAGAATGACTTTTTTTGTTTGGAAGGCGCATTAACTGTAATGTTAAGCATATGTCCCTGCCCCCTGCACAAATATAGGAAAATCCAACAGAACAAGCAAAACCATTATTTGATTTATTTCTCTGAGCTTTGTTGTCATCAAGCAATCTATTCCAGCCTCCTCTGCGTACCTCACATCTCTTTTCATTTTGCTGATTTTCACTGCAACTCTTCTTGCTGCTACTGCCTCTTGAGTCGCACACAAATAGATTCAGGCATGAACATTTAATGGCAAAGGCCTTTGAAAATGATAGAACTAATTTTTTTTTTGTCTAGTTGATAGCTTGCAGCACCAAACAAAACAGAATCATTAAATGGTTCAATGGACTAAGATCAAAGGGAGACACCTGTAAGCAAAATCCTCTATTATCCTTTCACTGTCAAAAGTAATTGTTGCTAATTGAACAAGTTTGTTTAATTGTAATATAGCTCAAGAGACCATATCCTGCGCCGCTGGAAATAGATCTGGTTCTGCTGAAGTCAGCTCTGCTAATCTATAGCAACTGAGGAACTGTCACAAGGAAACAGTTAACCCATTGCTTAACTGCATGGGCTGCATGACCAGCTATTTCAACCAAAAATGTCTCGAAAGTTGGGCTGAACAAGAAAAAAATGATCACATTAATCTTTGCCTAATTTTATGTGAGCTATTAAATACACACTTTGGTATCAGTAGACTAAAAGATGTCCAATAGAATTTTATGAAGGCCAAATTTAAAATATGCCAGAAAGTCCGCAAGCAGACACCAAGCCATCATTTTGTAAATGCTTTTAAAATCTTATTTCCCTTTGCAAGAAAGCAAGCTTCTTTCCTACTTCCTCATGTTTAATACACTACCACAACAAACCAGCAAGCAATAAAAGCAGTGCAAGTGTACAGATTTAAAAGTTTAGAAAAGAAATAATCATAAATCCAGCACATCTTCAAATCTGTCATCTTTATAAAAAGAGCTCAAAAAAAAAAAAAAGAGAGAATGCTTCTGAGTATCCTTGTTGGAGGGCGCTCAGCTTCACGTGTCTTTTGTTAGGAGCTAAAACCCATGAACTCTGTGGCTTGCATCCTTCCCCTTCTCACTCCTGCTTTAATTCTGCAAGACAGTTCCTGAATCTGAATGGTGAAAAGAACAAGATCCTGGGGTACCACAAAGACAGACCTTGTTCCATCTATGTACAGTCATTTGTGTGTCTCGCTAATGATAAGGAAGATAAGAAAACACAATTATATACTCTAAAAGCCCTTTTCAATACCATTACTCTCTGCATTGGAAACCATATTCTCAAGTCTGGACTTCCCAAGCTCCTTGAAAAGTTTCTGCCCTGGTCTACAAATGAACCATGTAAGGCAACTGACCTCGAATTACTGCTGTTCTGGACAACAGTTATTTTGCCAAACCACCCAGCATTTAGTCCTACTCTGATCTAAGGATAGCAAAAGATGCATTAATATGTATCTACTCAGAAATTAGGAATGGGCAAGTACAAAACCTGCAATTCTTCTAGAATTAAAGGGAGTGCAAGATGCAATGACACCTAACTGAACACAGGAAAAGCAGAAGACAAAGGAGGGCTGTGTTGTAGGAGATGTTAGTTAGCATCCTATTCAATATCCTAAACTAAACACAGCTCTGAAACAATTTTGTGCAGAAATCCTACCAAAACTGAACCCACCCTGACAAACACCTGAAATGACTGGGCTGATGACCAATTTCTTAACATCTAGAAATAGGTAGCATTTTGGTAGGCTGACAATATGCCAAGGTAATTTTCAACACAAATAATGCCAAACCAAGAACTGGATAGTAATCGACCTGAGAAATGTGTGAAATTCAAAATAACTGCAAGTAAAAACAAGAGTTTCAAGTAAAAACAAGAGTTTCAAGTTAAAACAAGTTTCCATGCAGTTCAAGGTCACTGACTAAAGCACAGCCTATCTTGCTGTTTGTGCTCCTCTTCCACTTTGTCTAGCATTTTTAGGAGCAAAAATATCAGAGCTCGGCTGACAGATCTAGATCTGTATCTAGATCTAATTGAAAATGTGAATTACACTTTTCTAATAGTAAGGTCTGGCACTGCAACCAGGCTTCAGAGACAGCAGTGCTGGCTCCTTCCAAGTTACCCATAGGCTCATTAAGGAGTTGGCCAGAAAGATGCTGGGTTCTCATATCTGGTGTGAGTCTGGCAAAAGCACTCCAAAACAAGTGTTTGTAGGGTGTGGGAACAAACAGATGCTCTGAATTTTACAAAAATTCCCCTGTGATGGGGAAAGGGAAGAAAGCATCTTGAAAATACTTAGATATCCTTAAATACATGTATCTGACTTTTTGCAATAGTAACAGGCTATTGAAATACTCACACAATTTAACATCAGAAAGGACAACTGAGACAGGTATCCCAGGTAAAAGTAAAGAATGTAATAAATAATAATTAAAAGTTATATGTAGACTGACAGCTTAAAATATTTTAAATAAAGAGATAAAATTTCTCATTTCTGAACCCATTTTCTAGACACAAAGGGAATTTCCAGTTAAAAAACCCAAAACAACACAATGGGACTTTCATCCAAACTAGTATCTTTCTCAGGAAAATTTATTTGTATGACTCATGTGCATAACCTCAAACTTTAAAATGTTTGTTTCTTTTCTGTTTTCCATAATCTAAAAAAATCCCTACATAGGGGATTTCTTTTCTCTCAGCTGCAGGGATATTTTGCCTTAAGTTTTTAAAAGTTGCACTGTGAGAAAAAGGAAAAGGCAACTGTAATTGTGTACTCTGTACTGTTTTTTGAGTTGAGAGAGTTATGTAAATTACAGAGTAGATCAATGAAGAGGAGCAGAAGAAAAGTGAAAGAATTGCTCAATTTCCCCAATGAATCTGAAAGAAACATTGGGAGAAAAAGAAAGGGACCAAGCCCTCAAATTCTGAGAATCCTAAATCTATAATTAAAAGAGCAAAGACTTTGATAAAGAATAATTTTCATTTTGAATGCTGCTGTATTGAATCAACTTAAAAATATTCATTAAACTGTCTTCTATATTTTGTGACTCTAGCCTTCAAATGCAAAGATAAGAACAGAGTTGTCATTCCTTGCAAAAACACAGTCTTTGGCAAGGCTTCAGAGGATCAGTGCTGCTACAAGAATGGAAACAATGCAGCATAATTTGTCCTGAGGACACTACAGAATATTTCATCTTTGAAGAATGAAGCTGTACATTGAAATTTGGGCAAGAGAAGTCTTGGGTTTTTTAAATACAATCTGTGTGTTTCTTCATCAGCACAGGAGATTGTGGCCTCTGAGAACACCCTATATCAAACAATCTGTCCAGGATGACGCTTAACAGTATCCCTGAGAAGTGATTCAGTTTAGCCTTTAAAAGGACCCATGTCTTGGGAAAACAAGGTTTAAAATATATTTGCTAAGAGATGTGAAAATATTTAGGCAGAATTATCTGATCTGTGTTAGATGTAAGGTCAAAAATTTCTTCAGTTTCTTCCCTTCCTTCAGTCATTCCTTGCAGTCATCCTTTAACATCTCTGATAACACCTACAGTTTTCAAATACCACTTTAGATAAAAACCACACTTGTATATGTTCATTTATGTTAGCTGACTGTGGTTACTCCTAACCTACTCTCTTTTAAAAACAAAAAACGTGATAAGTCATGGTGATGTAAAACACAATCTCATTTTCTTGGGATACATATGCCCTAAGAAACAAGTGTGCCACCTATAGATTTCCCAGGTACCACTTAAGCATCCCCCTCCTGATTTTGTAATGCTTATGTGCTCCAGCAGCAATTTTTGAGGACCTTAATGAATTTCATCTCAAAACACTGTGTATGATGAGAACTTCAGAAGTTCCCAGTTTCATAGGCAGAAATTCAACTATAGAAATACTAAAGTATTTGGTCATTTCTGTTAAACAACTAAATTTGTTTCATTTTATGCAGCTTATTCAGGATTATACATAAAGTTTTGTGGTCTCAAATCCTGGCTTAAAGCTTTCACTGCTGAACCACCTGTCCTCTTCTGAGAGTCTCTGAAGCTATTAAGTACATACATGCACATGCACTGATATGACATACCATGACCAGCACCGAGGTCTAGGTAACAAGCTGTGGCTGCAAGTCATCAGCTTCTAAATGATAGTGCTATGCTATTAGCTAAAAGTGATAATTCATTAATTTAATTTTTTTTGTTTTATAGAAAAGAATATGACTACATTGGGGGAGCATTTTTCAGTACGCCCACAGCATACACTTGGTTCAGGCACAGTGCCTACGAAAAACGAAGACTTACAGATCTCACTTGCAAGTCAAAAGAAGGAAAGGCTTGTTCTCCGTTTTGATTTCCCTTTTTTCCCCTAGAGAAAGAGGTCCATTTACATTAATACTGAGTAATTTAATGTGTGAAGTAATACAGAAAACTGAAATGCCAAGATGATGTGTTGTAAATTCATCACTCCTTAAGCCAGCTGCTTCTTGTCAGAAAAGGAAAGTTCCTTTTAAGTGTCTTTTGAGACTGATATAAAACAAGTTATATGACAAGACTGTTTGCACTGTATGTCATCAGGTATTTCTTAAAGCATAAATTATGTCTGATTTTTTTTAATGGAAAAAAAGAATTATTTCATACAAGCAATCCAGCAAATAGTAATTCTACTTCTCATGTTTCAGGAAACGAGAAATTACTCCCCCAGTGGCACTTCCAGTAAAAGCAGAAAGATAATTTCAAACACTTCAACATGCAAATTTCCAACACTTAAATTCAACAAGTACTTTGGTTTGGCGGTAGCTTATTCATTTAAATCCCTTTTGAAATTAAATATTTAAAATATTTTAGAATGTTGTTCCCCAATAGTCTTTCAAATATTTTTCTAATCCATACTTGATTTTTTTTTTCAGAAGCTTTAAATTAATCAAATTGACTGGCCCTGTCCCTTCTTAGGACAGCACACAAATTCTATAGTGGCTTTATCAAAAGTTTAGTAATGAAATTTCATTAAAATGTGTAGTTAATGAAGTTCTTGTAGTTAATTAAGTCCTTTTTCACTTTATTAGGTATTGAGTCTCTAGAAAGTTCTTTAATTTCAGAATCTCCTATCTTTAATACAGTTTGTATTATTTTGGTTTGTATATTTTTTAGTGTTAGAATAAATTGTATTTCAATAAAATATTGAGTTCAAGAAGTGTTTGGACAATGCTCTCAGGCCTATGCTGTTGTTCTTGGGGCTGTCGTGTGCAGGGCCAAGAGTTGGGCCCAATGATCCTTGTGAATGCCTTCCAACTCAGAATATTCTGTGATTCTGTGGATTCTGTCATTTGTGACTATTTTTCTGTTGTGAATTTTCATGACATCTTGAAGCTGTTCTCCTCATTAGTCCTCCCCCTTTGCTTCCTTATTAGTATTTCCTACTTAATGGCATTACATTCCTGCTTAATGACACCTTCAGAATATTTTCACAAAATTAAATTAAAAAATATTTTTCATGATATATTTGCATAATTTTGCCAAAACACGGGTAAAAATGCTGCAATTATATGTCTGTCACGCCGTTCTTGATTGCCACTTCTCATGGCAAACACAGACGAAAGTAAAAACACAAAGTCTTTATTCTGTCTCTGCAGGCTCAACTTTCTCCTGGTCATCTGCTGTTGTCCATCTTCCTTCCTGTCTGTTTCACAAAACAGACTCACACTCTTCACAAAATTTGTGAAAAGTGCTGGCTATGAGTTTGAGACTACCTGTGTATTTCCTATCTGTAGGAGACACTCTAGTCTTTGAGGACAGCTGAGCCCATTGTTCCATGTGAGTGTATTGAAACAGAGGGTGAACACGCACCTGATTACCATGTCCCTCTTTTTTCACATGGACTCCGCATCATCATACATCTTTTATGTGATCATTCATATGAAATAAGGAAAATATCTAACCAACTAGCAGTTGGCCAGAATTATGCTTGAAATAGCAATAAGAATTACCATTATTGATGACAAGAAAAAGACAAGCTTTCCCAGTAATGGATATCGTTGGGTTTGGGATAAGTACATCCCAAGCAGCAATTAAGCAGCAGTGGGCTGCTTGATCAGTGTGTCTCCACACCCACAGCAGGATGCGGGACAGAATTAGAAAAAGAGAAGTGAGAAAACAACAAATGGCTCAAGATAAAGACTCATCAACAAATGAAGAAAAAGTTTTTAATAGTTTTTGAAAATCTCAAAGATTTGCAAAGGCAACCACTTAGCACCTTCCACCAGCAGGTAAGTGCCCAGCCAGTCCGCAAGCAACAGCTACCTTGGGAAGACCACCCTCCAGCTTTATTGCTGAGCCTGATGTGATTCGGCATAAAATAACCCTTTGGTCAGTCGGGGTCAGCTCTCCCAGCTGTGTTCCCTTCCCAAACTCCTGCCCTCCCCCAGCCTACCCCCTGGCAGGGCAGCAGGAGAAACAGAGGTGGCCTTGACACTGTGCAAGCACTGCTTAGCAATAGCATTATCCAACACCATTTTGGTCACAAACCTACAACATGGCAACAGACGAGCTGCTATGAAGAAAAGTAGCTGCAGCCCAGCCACACCCAGTACAGAGTTAAAACCAAATTTTTGCCTTTACTATTTACATTCATCTCTTACATTTATAGCACCTACCCCTCACTGTGGTGCCTGACCCTGTTTAGAGAAAAGTCTATGAAGAAGTTTGGGAAGCTGGTGACTTGCCTCTACCAGAAGTTTTTTGCTTCCTTTCCTGCCAGGGTGAGACTCCACTAACCATTGTAAACTCAAGACATCCATCAGCCAGGCTTATGGAAAGTCAGTCAGTCACAAAGATCAGTGTGATTTCTTTTGTCTCCAGAAGTACCAGTCAGTATAAATGGTTCTTGACTTGTCATCGCAGTTGCTTTCCAAGGAAGATGACTATAAATTTCCATAAATTTTGTATAGGAGTTAAGGTGTTAAAAGTGGAATGAGATGCCTTCACATGTGGCTTGCCTATGGCTGAAGATGACCCACTGGGTCTTCTGTTATGACAGTATACATTTGTCATAGTGTCAGGCCAGGACATGTTTCTGCCACAATCTCAACAGAATGATAAGGCTTATAAAAATAGAACTAATTTAGACTTGTGGTGTAACATTGTAAGAAATCTGGGGAGAAAACAATTATGTTTGTGATTAAAAGGAATCACAGGAGAGAGACGATAGCAGCTGTAATTTCTTTACCTATTACCACCTGACTTTGAGGCCCAAAATGATTGTATTTGCCTATTTTCTGTTACTTCTGCAGCTACTGATAGCAATTATGCTGCATTTCAAGTAGAAAATGTTATTTGATTTTCGAATTCAGCTTAGGATTCCTTCCAAAATAGTCCTGGCTGGCAAAAGAGAACACTGGAATGAATTATTATTCTGAGACTAGCACAATTCTCCACACGGCACAGCTTCCTCCATCACCAGCCTAGAGCTGAGAAGAGACGAGGTCGCCCCTCGGGCCCCTGATGTGCCTCTGTGCTGATGTTCTGCCCACGGGGCTCGGACAGAGGTTTGCCTGCACCGTGCTCTACCTCCTGGAGAGGTTTTCTCCTGAAAACTGTTGGCTTCAACTTTTTTTTTTTTCCATGAATGCTCTGAAAATAGAGAGTGAAACGGGATCCAGAAAAATCACAAAAGGGAAGTGTGAACACAGCAACTTGTAATTTTTAGACAGAGTGTACACGTTTGTTAATTTTCAGAAATTGTGTCTTTGGGTGAGAAAGTAGCCTTTTCCTTCAGACTGCAGAAATAACTCACTCCCTTTTCCACCACTACCCAGGGCCCATCAGCGTTAACGACTTAACAGTTTCCCTCCAAGCAGGGTCCCCAGCACTTCGGAGTCGGGATAAACTGTGAAGAAATGGATTATATGCATGTGTCACGGCGAAACCGTTCCCCGAGGAGTTCTGGGAATTCACATTAAACACTCGAACCCATTGCCCAGGGACCACTGGGAGAGGGGCGGGAAGGAGGCGCGGGGACGGTGGGCCCAGCTCCCTCAGGCCCGGCTCCCTCAGGCCCGGCTCCCTCAGGCCCGGCCTCCCTCAGGCCCGGCCTCCCTCAGGCGCGGCCGCCGCCGTCTCCCGGCAACGGCGAAACAGCGGCGCGGGCGGCGCTGCGCGATCGCCCCCGGGCGGCGCGGGGGGCGCGCGGGCGCGGGCGGTGCTCTCCGCCGGCTGCGGAACAAGGGCGGGGAGCAGCGGCGGCGCTGAGAGCAGCCGGCCCAGGGGCAGTGAGCACAAATCACCGGGGGCAGCCCCCGGGTCGCGGCGGTGCCGGGCGGGCGGTGCGTTAGCGGCCCGAGCCCTCGGGCCGTGCCCCGGCTCCCGGTGAGTCTGGCTCCTTGGTCCTTGTCAGTGAACTGAGGGCCACGTGTCTGTAGACCTTCAGAGCAGTAAGTTAAAGTTTAAAACCAATTTTTTTTAAACTCTTTTTTTATTAGTAGCATCCTTCCAGGTACAAGAAAGGATGGAGCAAGACTATTTATAAGGGCGTGTAGTGACAGGACAACGGGGAACGGGTTCAAATTGAGAGGGAGGAGGTTTAGACTAGATATTGGGAAAAAATTCTTTACTGTGAAGGTGGTGAGGCCCTGGAACAGGTTGCCCGGGGAAGCTGTGGACGCCTCATCCCTGAAGGCGTTCAAGGCCAGGTTGGATAGGGCTCTGAGCAACCTGGTCTAGTTGCAAGTGTCCCCTGCCCACGGCAAGGGGGGTTGGAACTAGATGGTCTTCAAGATCACGTGCCAACCATCATTCTAAGATTCTATAATTTTTAAAGGCATACACTGAAGTTTCCTCCAACGACAACCAAAAAGCCCACTAAAAACGTACTGTCTGCGCGATAAGGGCATCTACCCCTTTAAGAAAAGCAGTGACAATTGCAAGTTTTTTATTAAAATTGTGGTGTTAAATAACAACTGAAGTATATCAGTGTGAACATAAATAAAATTTAAACCCAGACAAAGAATATCCTGCACTGAAGGGCTCCTGACACTATTTCACACTAGAAACTGGGAATTTAGGAATTGGTGTCAGCAAAGGTAGGATGAGACATGGGGGGATGCATTCAGCAGAGGGAAGTGTACCAGTATTTTTAGATGTGAGCTGGGAAGCAAGAAACAGCGGTGGACCTGCCATGAGGAAACTTAGATGGTAGAGGGAAAATAATTTTATTTAAAAATCTAGATAGATAATATGGAAAAAGAGAAAAACCAGCTCACTTCAGGTGAGACGTGGAATTTTTGTGTGACAGTAACATGAAAGGTATGAAATCTAAAATTCTATGGATCAGAGATAAGAATAAAAAACCCAATTGGATACAGAAGTTTTCTCTGAAAGAACAGTAACAGGTGATTAGGCTATTAGAGGGAAAACCTCACCTCATTTATTAATATTTCAAAGGTTTTGGGACTTCTGTAGATGGGAATTTCAAAGCAAAATATGGGTCGGCTGGTAGAGAAGCATCGTCTGTAGTACAGAATTCTTTTAAAATCTCTTTGGTTATCTGAAATGATCATCTATGTGAGATAGTCTGATACTTATGCAAGGTAAAGACATCTGCTTTCTATTGTTCATTGACAGTGGGCAAGATCACTTTCACATTTATTGATGGAAACAACATTTCCTTTTTTAATTTCCTTTTAATTTTTGTGATTTTTATCATGTTACCATTTTCTGATTATCTAATATTCCTCTAACACAATGAATGCCAACATGGGCTTATATATCCATTGCTCCACTCATGTTTGCAAACCTGCGACCTGCATACTTGTCTTAAACTGCAACAAATGTCTTTTTTTTTTTCCTGTTAGCATAATAAAGCCTGGTAAATGAGCAGTTAAAATTAAACAATAGGGCTACCCTTCCAGATATAACCATAAAAATCATGAACGTGATAGTAACACATCTGAGACATTTCCCGTGTCGACAAAGAAGTATGAGTACAATTTTGTACAAGGCAGGAGAGGCTTCATCTGGCATGCTGTGTTCAGCAGAGGTCATCCGTGTTTTCAAAAGGTTGACTTGAAAAACATGTATGAGGATGATCTTTCTAATGCAAAAATTCGGAAAAGGAAACAGTCAATACATTTCTTTGAAGAGAAAATTATTAATAGAAGCAGTTTCCATATCCCTATATTCTTACCGGCTCTTGGAAAAGTAAGGGCTAAACTTAGAGTTTATTTCATTTCCTGGGGTTCTACTTATGTTGTGGTGTTCTTTACTCATAATTCATATGTGTGTGTGTGTTTATGTGTTTTGTGGTTGCTGTCTTTTTTTAAAGTTAAGTCCCCTTTACAGCAGAAAAGGGACTTTTGTTGCCTTCATTATGTCGCATCACAGCCATTTTTCAGAACCTATTTATACTGTTTAAAATAACTTCATTTTCTGAAATATACTTCATACTCTTCAACTATACTTTCGTTAGCCAGATGGTGACATATGGCCATGTGTCTTCTTGCTCTTTTGCTTGTACATGTATAAACTACATATTTGCAGTGATAAACTTTTTTACGAAGACAGGAAAGAACGTAGGGTTTCATTATGTGCAGTGTGAGAAATCCTTTGATTAAGGTTGCAGTTTTGCATCCTTACAATAGACAGAGATTATTTTATATATATAAAATATATTTTAACATTATATGTATTAAAATTTTATGTATATGTGATATTACTAATTAAAATAGAGACAAGGCTAAACATTCTTTTTGTGTTCCATTTAGGATTTTTATTTTTTAAAAGCCTGACTAATCCATAAAATTTTACTGTAAGATATAATCATTATAGTGTTTTACAATTTTTATTAAAAAGTTGTTCAGTGAATAACATGCTGCTGGGACGTGATTTTTCTCTCTAAAGCAATCTGAACACTTCAGTCAATGGCATCTGTCTTCAGGAAGTTTGTGAGGCCCCTTTTTTGAGCATCTCTTTATGCAGACAAGTCTTTAAACATTCTGTTTGAATTTAGATACACATTTCTGTAGTTACTTAAATTAAAAGAGGCCCTGTGGAAAGATCGGGACTAATTGGAGGATTGGGCAATCATCAGATGTGTGAAATTTAGCAAGGTCAAGTGTCAGGGATGGGACAACCCTGGATATAGGCACAGGCTAGGAAAGGGACCTGGGGGACCTGGTCCATGGCAAGTTGAACACGAGCCAGCAGTGCCCTGGCAGCCAGGAGGGCCAAGCGTGTCCTGGGGGGCATCAGGCACAGCATCACAGCCGGGCAAGGGAGGGGATTGTCCCACTCTGCCCTGCACTGGGATAGCCTCTCCTCGAGTGCTGGGGGCAGTTCTGGGTGCCACAATATAAAAAAGATACTAAACTATTAGAGAGCATCCAAAGGAGGGCCACGGGGATGGTGAAGGGCCTTGAGGGGAAGCTGTGTGAGGAGTGGCTGAGGTCACTTGGTCTGTTCAGCCTGGAGAAGAGGAGACTGAGGGAAGACCTCATGGCAATCTACAACTTTCTCATGAGGGGAAGAGGAGGGTCAGGCACTGATCTCTTCTCTGTGGTGACCAGTGACAGGACCTAAGGCAATGGCCTCAAGGTGTGACAAGGGAGATTTAGGTTGGATATTAGGAAAAGTTACTTCACCCGGAGGATGGTTGAGAACTGGAACAGCTCCCCAGGGAAGTGATCACAGCACCAGCCTGACAGAGTTCATGAAGCATTTGGACAATGCTCTCAGGCACATGGTGTGACTCTTGGGATGGTTCTGTGCAGGGCCAGGAGTTGGACTCGATGATCATGATGAGTCCCTTCCAACTCAGCATGAGTCTGTGTGGGAAATAAGGAACCATTTTTTGGAGGAAATTAGAATTCTTTACGCTAACAAAATGAAAACTGAGTGGGGATATGTTTGTTGTCTTCAGACAGAGGAAGGCCATGATCAGAGGGCTGGAGAACCTCTCCTATGCAGACAGGCTGAGAGGGTTGGTGGTTTTCAGCCTGGAGAAGGCTCAGTGGAGATCTTAGAGCACTTTCCAGTACCTAAAACAGGCCCACAGGAGAGCTGGAGAGGAACTTTTTAGAAGGGCAGGTAGGGATAGGACAAGGGGGAATGGCTTTAAACTCTAAGAGGGTAGATTTAGGATGGATGGTTACTCAGGGGGGGGGTGAGACATTTGAACAAGTTGCTGGAGAGGTTGTGGATCCCTCACTGGAAATGTTCAAGGCCAGGTTGGATGGGGCTTTGAGTGATCTGGTCTAATCAAAGGTGTCCTTACTCGTGGCAGCAGGGCTGGAATGAGGTAATCTTTAAAGGCTCTTCCAACCAAGCCATTCTATGATTCTAAATGTATTCTGATTCTACATATGTAAATACATGCGGAATTTATATAATATACTATATAGTATATATAACATATAGTAAATATATATTGTAGAGTATAAATAGTTACTATAAATAGTATTTTCATACATGCCAGCAAAGAAAGTAATTGACAAATGTTCAGACATGACACATATATGGTAAACTGTAGATTGAAAATTAAAAATTAAAGCTCTTAGCAATTGGCTTGTGGAACGACTTTTTAATGAGAGAGGTGGGAAAAAAAATCGGAAGGTTTTAAGATATAGTGTGAAAGGTGGGATTAACATGATGCTATGGCTGTGATGGGGAGGGAGACAAATCCACTCGTTCAGAATGTCCCATTCCCATGATGTCCCTGTGAAATGGCCAGGAGAAGGCATTCATTTTAAGACATGTAGATTTTCACAGCTGGCTAAAATCTTAGGAGTGTCTGTAATTTTTTACTAGTACTTCCTGAGTCAGACCATCTTTGCCTTCTGAATGGGAAGTGTCCTGCTATTATAGCTCAGATAATGGTTGTGTAACTACTGTCTCTCATTTGGTTTAGATTAAGTCAGTTTTTCTTTCTCATGGGATGAGGGATTTCACTATGCATCTCAGACATTTGAAATCACACACATAAATTCTAAAAATGTCCTCAATTCAGCTTGTCACAGCTTGGATTCTCCAAGGATAGATCCTAGGTCTGATGTTATTTAATATGTTCATTATCATTTGGAAATGAGCAATAACATAGAGAAATAAAAATTTTCCGGTGAGATAGAATAATTTTTTTACAACTAAAGAAGACTTGTAGAAACTTCTGAGAGCTCTTCTGCAGTTGGGTGAACTGGTAACACCATGACGAATAAAATTCATTGTTGATGAAAGCAATATAATTTATACTGTCAGGAATACTTGGAACAATATACTCTTCAGTAGTAAATCTAAATTAATTGTGATCGACTGCGAAAATGAACTGTTTACCATATGTGAATAACTTAATGAAAATCTTCACTGAGGAAACTGGGTAAAAATAAATACCCTGAAAGTTACAATGTCACTCAAATAAGTCAGTAGTGTTCTAGAATTGATTATGGTATTTCTGGTTAGATATGTCGTATCTGAGAAAGGTTTAACAGTCACAGAGGGACCCTGAAACAGGAAACATACATGTCTGTAAAAGCTATATGGAAAAAAATAATTAAGACAGCTTAGAAAGGAGGTAAATCAGAATGTACAGTGAGTTGTAAAGGGAGGTAAAAAAGATCAAGTCAAGGCATCTGTTAACTAAAGTTGTAATACAAGAACGAAGGGTTATTGTGTTGAATTGAATAACACATTTAAACTATTTACGTATTTTTAAATCTAAGGAATTACTCCTTATACAGTACACTTGACAATTGGACCTGTGCTGTAGCATGTCTGAGTAAGAATGAAGAGTAAAAGGATTGAGTGTTTATGTGGACAGTAAAAATAGCTACTATTGTTAGGAAGAACGTAAAAACTTTAGGAGATCTAAACCTTGGTACTTTAGGGAAATAGAAACCCTGTAACAGGTGGAGGAAATCTGACTTTTGGGATTAGTTTCATGCATTTATCAGAAACATTCGTCTGTTGTCATTCTGGAGGCTGGATATTGCTCAGCCATGTGGAAGACTGTTCTTATTCACAGAATCACAGAGTGGATCAGGTTGGAAAGGGCCACAGTGGTCGTCTGGTCCAACCTCCCTGCTCAAGTAGGGCCGTCCTAGAGCACATTGCACAGAATTGCATCCAGATGACTCTTGTATCTCTCCAGTGACTGAGACTCCACACCCCTCTGGGCAGTCTGTCCCAGTGCTTGGTCACCTGCAGAGTAAAGAAGCTCTTCCTCATATTCAGGTGGAACTCCCTCATCATTCATTTGACAAATATACACATGGACACAGATAAAACAGTGGGCAAATTCAAAGGCCTTGACTTAATTGATCTCTCATATAATGTATTATTTTCATATGGCACATATATCCGTATCTGCAGGAACTGAATATTAAATTGGACCTGCTATGTCTTTTTAACTCTCTTATCATATGAAGCCAAGTTTTTTAATAGTGTGCTGATGCTTGCACTGTCATTACAATACAGGGAAAGGGGAGCCTGTTGATCCATATTTAAGGAGTTGGGCAGAAAAAAAGATGAAGGAAGAATTAGGGAGAAAGAAGGGAGTTTCAAGACTATTCCGCATTGTTTTCTTAATTAAGACGAAGCTATCTGAGAACAATGAGGAGGCTATTTAAGCTGGCATACAGAGGGCATACTGGTTTATGGACTCAAGAAAGGAGTGAGATTGTCTGCTGATGATATGATTATATTTTGATTGCACTGGAAGACAGCAGTACTAGAATGTCCGTACAAAAATCAATTGAAATAATCAATGATAATGACCTATTTATAGGCAATTTAAGCTGTTATCCCCAAAAAAATAGTTTCTGTGAGACAAAAATAAGCAGCTAGACTTCACTTAAACTTGCTCAGCTAAACTGACATTATGTAATTATCACCTGTAATGCAAAAAGAATCTCACTTGTGCATCATTTTCAGTAAGAACCTGGGAATTGTGGCTAGGTTGTAGTAACACAGATTCAAACTGCCTTAAAGCATTGGACTGTTAATTTGAAAAGTGGATCATGTAATAAATGACTGGTTAGAAGCTATTTCTAAATCCTTCTCTTTGCATTGCTTTTCCACAGGGGTAATTGCTCTCAGAAGAGGCCTTTGATTCCTTCACTAAGAGGTAAGTTGCACAGCTGGCTGTGCCTTTTGACTTATTCCTGTTCTTTGTCTCAGCTGTTGCAGTATGTGCAGGGTCCTAGGTTATTGCATCTGTTATTTAAAGTTTCAGAAAACAAAAGATACAAATGGAACAGGTAGTGTTTTCTAAATGCATTGTCTGATTTAAAACCAGGAAATACTATGTTCTTTGAGTGTATGCAGCAGGACTCTTAATAGTGGAAAGGAAGTATTTTTAAGTATTTCAAACAGAAAAACAATCAGAAGACTTTCCTCATATTTCAAAGTATGATTTATAGATTCTTTTTTTGTTAAAGCTCACTTGCTAGACATCATCTTGTGTTGTTTTTTTTTTTTTTTTTAAGTGTAGTGACTAGAAATAAGTGGGTATCTCAGATTTGCAATCTAAGAAACTATTCACACTGAGAAAAACAACTATTTGCATTAAAGCATGACAGTAAAAATGAATAGGTACAGGGATCAGGGCCATTATTATCTTATGATCTAGTACTTGGAATCTGCTCCTCTTAGCAGGCATCTGCTGCAACTCTTTCAAAAATGAAATAAATTTTCCTTATTTTATTTGACATGGCAGAGATGCCAGTGCCTGCTAAAATAGTCAAGAAGTCAGAGTTCCACTTTGAACCAAAAATTCCACATTTGTGACCGTCCTAAAAATAATTTCCACTTACAGGCACAGTGTTCTGGTCATAGAGATTTTACTGGAGATGTGCCTGTTCCTGCAGCCGTTTCAAAAAAGGCTGGATGGCTGTGTTTCATCGTATGCCTTGTTCTGCTAATGTTCAGTCTGCTATGATAGTGTCTGTCAGACCTAGCCTGGCATGTGGATTCATGTGGAGAAATGGGGTAATAAACTTAGCTCACAAACTTAGATGTCAATATAAATGTAAATACATGAGCTAACAACTCTAGACTCTAGTTTTGGTCCAAGGGAAAAGCAGTTATTTTTAAGGTGCTATTCCATTTTAAATACCTCCTTTAGGATGAATCTGCCTTAAGCTCTTACTGAATATGTTGACTAGATCTCCATCAATTATCAAGCAGAGTGATTAACTTTAGCGCTGATGCTTAGTTTAGTTTAATGGACACTACTCATAGATTCCGGATATGGGTTTAACTTAGGATACTCATGCTGGAGTGGTTCTGGTCCTGTGGGAAAGCTGGAGGTCCTAATGAAGTTCAGAGTGAAACAGGGAAGTGCCTACTGAGCTAAGGCACTAAGAATAGCCAGAGCTGAGGGAGAGCATTGGGGATTGTGGTTTTGGAATGAGGATTTAGTTGGACGTAATGACTGTCCTGCTGCTTGAGAGACAACACCTGATTGCACCACTGTACTAAAACTGGGTTGGAGGAAAGTAAAGCGGGCTAGTTTGCCTACCACTGAGGCAATAAATTCCAGGTGAAGGACAGGAAGTAGCATAGAATGATAACTTCCTAGATTGCTTGGCTATGTATTGGCTACATCTGTTAGGTCAAAGTACTTTATTACCTCTAGCTCTACATGATTTAAAACAATCAACCCTTTAATCTCAAAAAACATATGTAGAAAAGGCATGCTCCTATGATTCTAGAAATGTGCAGGACATGAAGTAGAGGATATTACTCAAATGAGAATATTATTTTGTCTTTAAAATTTAGAAACATAGAATCGTTTAGTTTGGAAAAGACCTTTAAGATCAACAAGTTCAACTCTTAACCTAACACTGCCAAGCCCACCACTAAGCCAGGTCCCTAAGCAACACGTCTTAAATACCTCCAGGATTGGTGGCTCAAGCACTTCCCTGGGCAGACTGTTCCAATGCTTGACAACCCTTTTGGTGAAGAAATATTTCCTAATATCCAGTCTAAACCCCCCTGGCACATCTTGAGGCCATTTCCTCTTTCCATATTGCTTGTTATGTGGAAAAAGAGACCAACTCCCACCTCAGTACACCCTCCTTTCAGGCAGTTGCAGAGAGCAGTAAGGTCCCCCTGAGTCTCCTCCAGGCCGAACCCTCTCAGCTGCTCCTCATCAAACTTGTGCTCCAGAGCCTTCACCAGCTTTGTTGCCCTGCTCTGGACTCACTCTAGCACCTCAATTTCTTCACCTCCCTCTTTCATGTAGGAGGGGCCCAAAAGTGGACCTGGGATTTGAGGTGTGGCCTCACCAATGCCGAGTACGGGGGAACGATCACTGCCCTGGTCCTGCTGGCCACCCTCTTGCTGATCCAGGCCAGGATGCCACTGGCCTCTTGGCCACCTGGGCCCTCACTGGCTCATGTTCAGCTGCTGTTGACCAGCACCCCCAAGTCCTATTCCAACTTGCATCTTTCCAGCCACTCTGTCCCCAGCCTGTAGCACTGCAGGGGTTGTTGTGACCCAAGGCCAGGACCAGGCACAGGCGCTTGGCCTTGTTGAACCTCAGACCTCTGGCTTCTCCCCATCAATCCAGCCTGTCCAGATCCCCCTGCAGAGCCTTCCTGCCCTCCAGGAGATCAACACTCCCACCCAACTCAGTGTGTCTGCAAACTGACTGAGGGTGCCCTCGATCCCCTCATCTGGATCATTGATAAAGATATTAAACAGAACTGGTCCCAGCACTGAGCCCTGAGGAACAGCACTGGTGACCGGCCACCAGCTGGATATAACTCCATTCACCAACACCCTCTGGGCCTGGCCATCCCAACAGTTTTATACCCAGCAAAGTGTTAACCCATCCAAGCCATGAGCAGACAATTTCTCCAGGAATTAATTAATTTAATTACACATAAATACTAGTGAATAGTTTTCATTTTTAAAATAAGTTTTTCAGGTGACATTAGGCCAGCATTTGTTAGATATAAAAATTTAAGCCCTACTACAATTGTTTTCCAAATTCTAAATATTTAGATTGGTAAACTGAGAATCAAAGATAGGCATACTGTAAACCTACTGTGAAAAAGACAACATGCGGTTATCTTGGAAAGAAAGCGATTTGAATAAAGAAGCTCTTTTATGGGTTGGTAGCCTTTCAATACCTGTACAATTTGATTATCTGTGATAGTTACTGTTCAGTGCAGAAAATGCATTTTTAATTATCAGTAAGCCAAAGAATCCCATGTCCATCATTCCCTCAGGTCAGAGAAGGACCACTGAATACAGAGAACTTTATGGAAACAAAGCTCACACCAACATCTGATGGCAGAATACATTGAAATCTAGACTAGTAACTGCAGCAAAGAAACAGACTGAGGGGCATAACCCACAGTAAAGTAATTGACCTGTTCTCTCTGCTTGTTGCTACAGATTACACTGCTTTTTAAATGAAATATTTTAAGGAGCCAAATATTTCTGAACACTTAGAAATACTTAAAAAGTGTCTTAAAAATATGCTCAGAAGTTGGATGCATTTATACAGAGTGAAGAAATATTTGCCATTAAAAGCCTTAGTTATTCTTGGTCTTGAAATATATATAATTTGAATCTGAGAACATTAATTATATAACATTATAAATAATTTTATACCAATTAACTTTTAAAATTGTTTGATTTAAACTTAATTAAACTCACTCAGAATTAAAATTGCCTTTTATGAGTGCAGTTTAATTTATATCTGAAATGAATTGAGCTGAACGGAATGATTCTAAATAAGTGTCCGTATCTCCATACCAGCATTTAGAACAGTTTAAATAACCCGGATTTCCTGAATGTCTGTCTAAATCTGATTCTTGTATGTGTGCTTGATTCTTACTTTCTACAGTGACTGCATAAATCAGAAGGTGGTACATCCATCACACTTGTTGAATATACTGTCAGTAATTTGTCCTTATGCTTTTCCTTGTATAAGTGAATTTGTCTCTGGCCGAAGCTGTGCTTTCTGAAACACTGAATTTGTATGTATGTGGTTCATATGTGTGTATGTACAGATGCACAAGGGTAAAGCAGATTAGAGATGAAAAATCTTTCTTTGTGTGGGTCTTCCTCTCAAAACTGTAATTAGTGTCCTGCCTATGAAGTTTTAAATTTCAGATCTGTTTTTAGGATGTGCTTGTCAACTGCTTTCATTAGTGATGTGTTACAATTTGTTTGTGGAGGCTGGTAGGGGAACAGTACCTGGAAAATTCAAGAAGAGCTACACTTTCTTTTTTAACACAACAAACAATAGCCTTGACTTTTGTAACTAGCCAGGCTACCACTCATGTTGCACTAGAAAATAATCTGTTATACCAGAGGGAGGCTCTCAGTAAACCCTGGCTGAGGGTGAATGTGTGGTCTTCCTTTGAGAACTGAGGAATTAACAAGGGGTACTAAGAGTGCATGTTTCACTTTTACACAGTGTTAAAACAAACTTCAGTTTGGCATAACTTGCGTTATGTCCTATGCATAGCTAGTGCTAGTAGCTCACGTTGCCCTTTACTTTTGCCTGTACCTTAACTGAAAGGCTCTGCCGAAGTTTTGCAAGTCACATGAAATTTGGTCCACATGAGGTATTACATCCGTATGCTTCAGAAGCTGCTATTAGGTGCAGCTGAGAAGGTCTTCTTGGTTATGTGCTCATGTGCTAATACAAGGGAAAAAAAAAAAAAGACAAGCTGGACTTTGTGTAAATAAATGTAACTTTTTAAAATCAGTGAAATTTATACTGTGCAGAACTGTTTCTTAACACCTGCAGACCTGATTTTTGTCTCCTGTGAAATATGAAAAGATAATTCAAATTGTATTTGAACCATGTTTTCAAGGTAGAACTTATTTGTACATTCTGAAATTGTATGGTATGTTTGCCAACATAGAATGTATAGACAAACATGGGGAAATAGCCTAAAAGGACTTTCAAGTTCATATATGATTTATAGATGCAGATAAAGCTAATTTACAGAAAGGGATATTCTATATATTTGTACCACATTACAGCCTGAGCCTGTGATATCTCAGACCTTTTTAGCTATATATGTTGTTGACAGATGTATTTTACCACATGTGTACAAATGTTAGAAAGAGGGACTACTTTCTGTATCGAAATTAGTTTGTCAAAAAATCTTCAGACTGATTAGGTGGGTCTAATGAATAAGGAAGTCTGTCTTACAAGTTTTCCTGAATCACTGGTAAACTGGTTCCTGAAACACAGAGGGGAGTTTGTTTGTCTGCTTTTATTTTTTTTTGTTTGTTTGTTTTTAGAATGGGTAAAAAAGTAAAGAAGGAAGCAGAGTCTCCACCCAAGGATGTGGTAAGTTTATAAACTGCTATGTGCTATAAAATAAACATTACACAATTACAGGCCCAGCTCTACCATCCTTACATAGTTCCTTATTCTCCTAGTTTACCCACATTATTCTAAAAATGGCTTTTAAAGATGACTCTGTTTCTGCTTTTCTTGGACAGCATACAAGCCAGAGTGACTGGGCATGTGTAGTTCTTTGTAGAGATTGTTGTCTTTGGCAGGCATTGCAGTTATGTATGAAACAATCCAGGCTTCTTTTTATTTGAAGAACAGTGTTAGCTTTCTCTTTGTAAAAATCAAAGGAGAAAAGGAGAAGAGCGACCTGAAATCTGCCTGTCTTTTCAACTGTGAAGACATTCTCTTTCTTTAAGGATGAAAGAGTTAAAAGCCTAAATGGATCTGTAGAGCTTTTTACTGACTACAAAATTTGACAACTATTTTGGATAATACTACCTACTCTGGCTCTTTTGCAAATATATACAATCTTAAGAGGCAGTTTAGGTTTTTCTGTTGTCATTGGAAGTACACTGAAAAGTAGAAGAGCTGAAGCCAAATAGATAATAATAGTGATAGTGTGACTTTTTTTTCAAAAGGTAGAGGTTAAGGGTCTGACACTAGCACACTTTTCAAGAGTTTCTATAAATTCACGAGCTCTGGAGAGACCCCCAGAAAGATAATTGTTCCAAATATAACTGTTTTTTAAAGTTTAATTATTTTATTCAGAAAGAAGTAGAGGAAATACAGAAACACTGAAAAGAGTACAGTATAAATTCTGTGTCAGATACCAACCAAATTAATGAAAATGAGGACCTCAACGAGTCCCACAGAGGGAGTCCCACTCCATCAATGAGTCCCACTAAATGCAAATTCTGTACACCGTCTTAAAAAAACCAATGGATTTATGTGTAAAGAGTTGTAGTACTGCAAGAGCTTTTTCAAAGGTCACAAAAAAGTTAGTCAGCAAAAACTACATTGCAATTTCAATATTAAATAAGCATAAATAGTTTCGATTAAGACAGTAATATCCAATAGCCATGGTGTCACTGAGACAGCAGTTGGCATCAGGTTTACCCAGGTGTTCTGTGGAAGGGTGAATATTACAAATGTAATTCATAAACTTCAATCAGTAATAAATCCTTATGAAAGGAAATTACATAAAACTTCAACATAACTTAGATCTCTATAAAATAACCTAGAAACCCAGGAGTCACAAAGAAGGTGTATGTGGATAAGTCTAATTAAATCAGGCCGGAAGAATTAAAACTGAGTACCTTTTCAGTCTAAGAAAAGGTTTGAAAGGCATGACAACACATTTAAGTCCTACAGATGAGGTGAAGTAATGAAAGTTGACTTTTTCAGGAAATAGCTAGAAAATCAGATGCAGCACCACAATTTTTATATCCAAAAGATACAATTAGATTTTCTAGAGAAAAGTGTGGTACAGCCTACTAGGTACTACAATAACCTGTAAATACACAGAAAAAGTCAGTAAAACTATCAAAAAGGAATGAATTGGAAAGAGTGAATTCCAGATGGCATCTACAGCTTTTGGCTTAGTTTTTACCCTTATCGTACTTCAGGCTAGCATATCTATCCTGACAGTCCTAGCAGGAGAAAGAAATGCTGAATGGCATATCAAGCCAGTCTTAAACATGAAAATAGATAATTGTAACTATTAATGAAGAAAATCTTACCATGATGAGAATTTTGTTAATAATGATTGTGTAAAATCAAATCTGAAAAGTTTAAATTTCAGCTGGGTATTTCAGATGGCAGGAAATGAGATGCAGACAAAATAAAATATATATTAGCTATTATCTTGTGATTGATAATCTGTTTATGAAAATGTCAAGTCCAAGAAAAGAAGCCTTGAGATAATGTGGACGGGCTTATAAAAGAGGGCCTTTGTGCATGTGGAATGCTCTGAGAATATATGGTACTGCAGATGACCACTAATTTTTTATAGATTTCTAGGAACAGGTGGGAAACACATCTCCTAGCCTAGCCACTGCTTATATGTTTCAGAAAGTATTCCTGAGGACTCTGTTTTCACTGCCTTTCATAATTTGTCTTTTACTTTTCTCTGTTCTGAGAATTGGTCTTCAACAGGAAAAACATTGCTTTGAGCCTCTATGTCTATATGAATGACCTAAAACAGTAATTAAGGCAGATTAAATATGCTAGCTTTGACATAGATCGATAGGAACTTTTCACGTGATATCTACATTAGGTTTGGTGTAGACCGTACGATTATTTGGTCATCAGCTAGGTCATGGACATTGAAAGGGGAGCCTAAGATTATCCCTAGAGAAAATACTGAAGTGTTATCACTTAAAGAAAGCTCTAGATACCTGAGTATTTTTGAAAATGGATGCATTCACAGGACTGACGTTAAAAGGTAGAATGTATGAATTGGCACAGTCAGCTCCTGAAGTTGTCTCCACATAAACACCTTCTTTTGATTAATGCCTAAATATTAATTTGACTTTGGTGAGGCCTTAAATACTGTCTCTTGTAACATCCTCATAGGTAAACTGGCGAAGTACAGACAAGATAAATAGACAGTGTAAATGAACTGAAAAGAAGCTGAACTGGCAGGCTCAGAGGACTGTGATCAGCAGTATGAGATCCTGTCAGAGGTCAGGCACTAGAGTTGTGCTCCAGGGTTTGATCCTGGGTTGGATACTGCTTAACCTCTTAATTAGTGACCTGAATGATGGGACAGAGTGCATGCCCAGCAAGTTTGCAGAAGATACGAAAAATTGAGAGGAGTGATTGACAGACCAGATGGTTGTGCAGCCATTCAGGGGGACCTCAACAAACTAGAGAAATAGGAAATTGGGAACGTAATTAAGTTCAATAAAGGGAAATGGCAAAGTCCTGCACCTGGGGGAAGAATATCCGGTACAGACTGGGTGATGACCAGCTGGAAAGCAGCTTTACAGGAAAGAACCTGGTAATTCTGGTGGATGTGCAGCAGCAATATGAACTTGGGACAAAGAAAGCTAACAAAACCCTGGGCATTAGGGTGTTGCCAGCAACTTGAGAGAGGGGACTCTTGTCTTTCACTCAGTGTTGGTGAGTGAGACCACACCTGGAGTGGTCCTATTGTGTCCTATTCTGGGTTCTCTGGTATAAGAGAGACAAGGCCTTACTGGAACAAAATCTTGGAGCATTTGTCCTGGGAGGAGAGACTGACAGTTGGGACTGCTCAGTCTTGAGAAAAGGCTTGGAGGGGTCTTGTCAGTGTAAAAATTGCTGATAGAAGGAAGTAAAGAAATCAGGCCAGGCTCTTCTCAGTGGTGCCCAGTGAAAAGATGAGAGGCACAATGGAAATGCAGGAGGTTTCCATTTAAGCATTATAAACAAATCCTCTTTTACTGTAACAATGATGGAGCATGGCATAGCTTGTCCAGAGAGCTTGTGGAGTTTCCGTCCTTGGAGATACTCAAAATCAGACTATGCATTAGCCCTGAGCTCTAGCTCCCCCTGCTCTGAACAGGGCAGTTGGACCAGATCATCTTTGGAGGTGCCTTCTAATATCAACTATTTGTGATTCAGTGGAATATCTTGGGTTTTATTGTTAGTACAGGAGATCAGACAATCACAGAACTGAAACAATTAGCATGTCCAGGTATCTACTAACTCTGTTTTTCTAGGTAAAGAAAAAGGGGTTAAGAATATCAAAGATATCAGTAGTGCTTCTAAAGATTCTATGAGAGGTGCAAGGTTAAAACTGACCTTAAAGCAAATTTAAGGGATAAAAAAAAAACAACCCAGCATGATTAAACAGTCGAATAATAGCAGATAAATACATCCTTCAAAAGGTGGGATTTTCATCCAAATCGGAAAACAAAAAAATGCTTTCACTCCCAAATGAGAAGTAAAAGCACTGTGTAATCAGTGTCACCCTGCATCAAAATATTTTGGAAGAGAACTAGCAAGGATACAAGAACTAGCAGTAAAGCTTTTTCAAATTGACTAGGTGCAAGAAGCTTCTTAGAGGGATGCTATTAGGTGATTGCAGTCATGAAGGAAAAGCAAAATGACTTATTTTTGTGTCAAAAGACACAGCAATGTGGTAATCACTAAAATAAATGTGATAAAATTGCACAAATAGCAATAAATAATATTTGCCCAGGTCTTGTGCTAAATGAAAAAATTGCTAAGATCTGAGAATGTGGTACTAGAAGAATGGAAGGTAGAAAATTTCATTTTCAAAAGGAAATACAGCAATAATTACAGGAAGTTTATCTTCTCTGCTGTGATAATTGGTAGAAATAGTTCTGGAAATAAAGCAAAAGCAAAACCAAACGCATGGATAAATATGATACTAATGGGGAAGAATCAATAGTGCTTGCATAGAGGAAAGTTTGAGCTATGAAATTTATTTGAGTTCTTTGGAGGACTCAGTGAGCAAATGGATAATGATGTTCTGATTGATACAGTTACTTGGCTTTTTCAAAAGTTTGCAGACCAGGCTTTTCACCCACAAAAACATGAACAGGTAAAAAGAAAGTCCTCTCCTAGCAATAATGCCTGGTTATAAAATAGGAAGCAAAGGTGAGAAAACAAGTTATTGTTCAGATTTCATAATGGAGAGACGTTGCCAGTCATGGAGTTTTTCATGGAGTTTTATTCTGCAACTGTGTCATCCAGTGTATCAGAATTAATGTGGATATTTTCATGAAAATGGCACGCAGTTCCTAAGTAGGAAAAAGTGAATAAGAGCAAAATTTCAAATTCTAGAAATGAAAGACAAAACACTGTGTAACTAGCAAATACATTATACATACATATGAATGCCATTAACAGTTCTGGTGTTTCCGTCTCAAAAAGATACAGCTGAACTATAGAAAGACAACAGAATGAACTAAGAATGAACTAAGAAAGACAACAAGAACAGACAGAGTGGCTTCTGTTTTAGGAAAGATCAAAGGGAATAGGTTTCTTCATTCCCAGAAGGAATCACTGTGAAGAGGAGTATCATAGAAACTTAAAAAATTATGAATATACAGGGAAGGCAAATGGGTGCCATTTATTTCACTTTTTCTTATAGTGAATGAACTGTGGAGGATAAATAAAATAATCAGGTGGTATTTTTAAAACATAGAAGAGGCCCATTTATTTTATGACTCTAACTCTGATACCTGTGTCTCAGAATATTAAGGGTGTTAAAATACAGACGGCTTCAAAAATTATGTACCAGATTTTTCTTGGACTTCTTGAACATGGAGAGAAAATCATTAGGCTCTCCAATTCTCTAGGTTGCAGAATGCTGGTATGTGAGAGGGAACATAAGTAAAATTTAATAGTCTGCTTGCCCACACCTCTTACCTGGCCTTTGTCAGAGACAGGATGCTGGGCTAGGTGGGTCTTTGGTCTGACGGGAAACGTATTTTGCATTGCATTCAATTTCAACTAAATTAAGTTGATGGAAGCAAAAAAAAAAACTCCCCACAAAACTCCCCACAAAACAACAGCAACAACAACCACCACCACCACCAACCAACAAAAAAAAACCCCAAAAAAACCCAAAAACCCAAAAAAAACCCAAAGAAACCCAAACAAAACACCCCCCCCCCCCAAAATCAAAACCAAAACAAAACAACCAAACCGAAACTAAACCCCAAATACTCTTCAATTTCTAATGGCTTTGAAGTCAAATGTTTACAAAAGTCAAGATCAAAGACTTGTAGAAGCATTTGAGTTACAGCTTTCTTTTTAATTTAACTTGCCTTTTTCTTAATACAAACTGAATGTTGGAAATATTGCTTATAAATTAGTTAAATTTCTGTGTTTAATTCGGTTGTTTGTAATTTCAGGTGTATTATTCTAGCACTTTATGTCCTGTATGTGCCATTACAGTAAGAGTCTGCAATGATGTATGAAGATTTAGAGGCAAGGCTTGGATAAAAAAAAAAAGGTGGAACACTAGCTGTGCTGGCATTATGATAAGGAGAAGTCATAACCAGTTCTGTGATAGTTTTGAGGAACAACATTACTTCTCTGCAAATCACAAAATCACAGAATGGTTAAGGTTGGAAGGGAGCACAGTGGGTCTGGTCCAGCCTCCCTGCTCAAGCAGGGCCATCCTAGAGCACATGGCACAGGACTGCATCCAGATGGTTCTTGGATATCTCCAGCAGGAGAGATTCCACACCCTCTCTGGGCAGGCTGTCCCAGTGCAGTCACCACACAGTGAAGAAATTCTTCCTCAATCACTCACCTGCTCAGACCTCTGACTTTTTAAACATACATTGATTTCAGTGGCTATTTTTACTGTGTTTTCAGCACAAAAGTGTTTTTAATGAGAAAATGCCTATTGAATATTTCAGACAGTAATAGCAAATTAATGTGTAATCAAATGGGTAGAGATTAGACTAATTTCACTCTGCTCATATGCCAACCTGTCATTAAATCCCAGGAATTTTCATTGAGTTGTGATTTCTACAATTACTTGTGAACATGAGAAACAGTGAAAATGGAACAATGCAATTGTGACTTTGGTATTAGATTAATGTGTACATAACTGAGATTTGAAACTTTTATTTCATCTTTCATTTCTTATTGAACTTCATCTGAGAGCGGTATTGGTGTTTCTTTTTCTCTGAAGAACTAGCAGCCTTTTCTAAAACTTGGAGTTTTATCCCATCACCAATTATTTGACCAGATTCAGGAGATATGTCTGTGTTTAAATAATAGCACTTATCTGGAGGATCATGTTCTGTCCGTGCAAAGACCCAATGTGCGGAACTAGAGAAGTATGAAGGAGGCTAAAGGGACTTGTAGTCACCTCTAAATTCTCCCATGGGTAGAATGAGCTATGATAAGCTGGGGTTTTTTGCCTCCATACTATCCAAAAAGAAAATTCCTACAAATAATTCCATCATTTTATGCCCATCGTTAAGATTAATTTGTAACTTGCACCACTATACTATTACTTGATTTAATTCCCATTGCGGAGTCATTACTAGGCAAAATGACTTATGGTGCAGTAAGCTGATTATGTTTTTTTTAGAAAGGGGCTTTGTTCCTTGACTTGGCCCATGCCTCCAGCTTGTCACAGCAAGCATGAAATTGGACAGTGTCTTCAGATTTTCAGACTTGATTGAAGCTAGGTAGACCAGTTAAGCACATTTGTCAGGCCACCTCTTAATGAAACTTGTATGTTGGGCTTGCTGCCTGCTAAACTGTGTGATCTGTCTCATGGAAGATGTTGAAATTACTTAGATTTAAAAACCTATCAAAAACATGAATTTAAAAGTCTTGGTACTAGTATCATATTTTGCCTTATTTTTGAGCGAGTCAGAGAAGGGAGAAGAAAAAACCCTTCCCTGTGTTTATTTTTCTTCTAGCACACTCATACATTTTTTAAGATTTGCTCCCTATAATTTCCTTGCTTGACAACTGACAAATTGACAATTTATATGTATCTTCATACCTTGACTGTTCAGCAAAATGTGCCTCTGATGTAGGTATTAGAAGTTTTTTTAATGAAGTAAAACTAATAATTGACATTTGTAAATATATATGTATATTTATTGTAGTAAAATTTTTTATTTAATTTGTTTTGCTGTCTTATAATATGGTATATTTTAAAGATAAATACATTGTTTTTGAGAAACTGCATGACTCCAGTATCTAGTAGTTTCTGTATGTAACACAGGTACTGTATAGGCCTGAAGTGTGAGGATAGAAGACAGTTTTTCCGTACTAATTAATTGCTTTAAATCCAAGGAAGCTTAAAACTTTTTAATGAGTAGAATTTGCAGAATTCCTTGAGTCTTCTTAAGAAACAAAAGGCTTTTTTAGAAGATTCCTTTGCTTAAGTAATGTTAGTCCTAAGGAGTCTATTAGGAGGGTGAAAACTGTCTGATTTGTTGGAAGATTTCTTTCTGCATGGAAAAGCTCAGAAATGGAAATGAAACCTTTGTATCATTTCTAGCTGGGTGAGCAGGAATTATATCTTGGAAATACTTCATCTAGTACAGGATCATGGTGAGCTGGTGAACTAAGTTGACAAAGGCACAGAAAGTGTTCTTTTATTTTTTAAGCAACCACAAAGTGATATTGCCACAGAGTAACCAAGTTCTCTTCCTTGTACACCACCTGAGTTCACAGGCTCTGTGTACAGCTGCTCCAAAGAAACTTTTCACGTCTCTTTCTGAAGGCTCAGAATGCTCTTACATGTGTAACAATTCCATAGTTTGTTATTTTCAAAACTTTCTAGATTTGCAGGGAAGAGTCAAGGTTTTCCCAAATCTTCATATGTGATGAAATCATGATTATATTTATTTGGAAATCAATTTTTCTTTCTTATTTTTCAACAGCGTCTCTAATTGTTATTAAGAATTTTTTGATTTTTCCAAGTAAACAGCACCTCATTAATATTTCTAATTCAGTGCAGATATCAAGCAAGATTTTATTTTATTTTTAATGAAATGTGGGAGTCTACTGCAGCACACAGGAAGACTCAGTATAAATCAACCTTTTCTTTCCCTTTTTTTGTTCTGTTTTGGTTTTTGTTTGTAGTTTGATCCTGTATTGATTGAAAGCAAAACACCAGCAACAGCTGTACTAATGCTTAGTTCTCCTGAAAATGAAGTTTTGGCCAAAGCATGTGATGCTCTGTATAAATTTGCATCAAAAGGTTAGTCTTTTTGCAATGAGCTTTGTTTTGCACTGCTTCGATTTTGATAGTAGTTCACAATTCTTTGGTTTCCTAGTACTGAAATCTTACTTTCTTCTCAAAGGTGTCTGTTGAAGTTTTAGGGGTTTTCTGAAATATCTATCCAACCTGTACTTGCAAATAATAAAGAAGTCTTGTAGTTCGCATGAAGGAAACTTTTATCATTTTGTTGGAAAATTTTATATTCACTGTTTAATAGAGCTTGTTTTAAATGTAATATAGATACGGTTTTTTAAGCAATAGATCTGCAGTTGCAAAAGAATTCTCTTTTGTATGTTACAGTTGGAAACTTTTGTACCAGTGTAGTTATTTTAAGCTTCAGTTTTCAATGAAAAGAACTTCTTAGCTTTTTTCTGTTATTTTTACACAAAGTTGTTGCATCAGTATTTCTGTGCAGGTGATTCATTGGAGACTGCTCAGCCTGCTTTATCAAGCTTATTTCTGTATATTTCTGGGAATTTAACAAGTCTTCAAGATTCCAAATCTTCCAAAGGTCCCCGTATAATCTATAGGTAAACATCATGTTCAAGGTACTCAGGAGACAAACAACTGTATAACAAAGGTTCAAATTTATGCTGCACATAATTTCCTAACTTGTCTCCTACTTATTCCATATTATTTGATAGTAGTCACTCAAATTGGTATACACTGGTAGTATTCTTGCTCTGATGAATCTGTTTAAATTTTAATTTCAATTTAATTTATGTTGTATTTTTAAGTTATGTATTTATATGCTGATTTTTATACTGATGCAAATTACAAACACTGCTGAAGTTGGGAGAGAAGAGCTGAAGTCTTTGACAGTTGGCTAGGGGTCACTGGGTTCTGAAAGATGTTTGGGTTCTGCTTAATATGGCAAGCTTGGCTGAGTGCATGAGATCAAATTCTGAATATGAGAAGAGAGAATGTAGGCTGTTGGGAGATAGCTATGAACCATAAACTCTTGCTGGCTCCTTCCCTCCTGTCCACAGTAAAATGTCACACTGCAAGAGGATAGATGTTTATGTCTTTTATGTTTATACTAAAAGAATAATCCTTTAAATTATTAATGTAGATATTCCTGCAATCTTCCAGAAGACTAGACTGTAACTTTGCGGTATAGCACAAGAGAAGGAGTTGATTTCAGTTAATCTGTTTTTTTGGACTAGTACTAGTTGCTAGTAAATTAAATCCCATCCCTCAATAAAAAATACTTCCTCCATTTTAATCATGTCTTGTCCTGAGAATGAGCATAGATCTCCAGTTTCCTCTCACACTGCTCACTTGTAGCCAGGAAGGGCCGGCATGGTTCATTAGAAAATGAATTATAAAGCTGTTGTGGGAACTGAAAATAGGAGTAGGATTGGGATTTTGTTTCTTGGGGTTTGTGTGTGCTTTGGCTGAGCAGGAACAGAAGGCTGTAATCACACTGAACTCCTCTGTTCTTTGCATGTCCAGCACCTATTCAGCTACAAAGCACTTCATTCTCAGGTGGTAGAAATCTCAGGTAGAAATTAATGATACAAATCCTGGTCGTTGCTTCCCTTGAGGGATAGTAAAAATCCACAGAATTAGTGAACTATTATTTTCAGGAAGATAAAATTGGGAGGCAAGAAAAGAGGAAAATAAAATGCATTCACCTGATGGTGTTCACCTATACTTTGCTAATTAGACAGCTTTCCTTTCCACTTCCGCTGCAGTCTCCAATGAATGAGTGGAGTGTCCAATAGACAGAAACATCCTTTGCTTTAAAAATGTAATTAATCTTAGATACTATTAGTCCTTGAAACTATTTGACACATATGTATTCGGGGTATAAGTTAGATGATCTCCAAAGGACCTGTCAGGCCTCTGTTCTTTGAGTCTACTGTCCAATAAAAGATTGGTAGCAGTTCTACCTTTATACGTTAGAACTGTGAGGTTGCTGGAATTTTTCTTGGGCTTTTAACCCAATTCCTTTTCAGATGATGAAAACAAACTGACACTTCTTGGTCTTGGAGCATTGGAACATCTGTATAAACTCCTCTCACATGAAGATCCAATTGTACGCAGAAATGCTGTCATGGTATTTGGCATCATGGCTTCTCATTGTAAGAGTCTCAATTTTTTACTATTTTTCAATGTGTGGTCATCAAAACAAGAGGTTGATCATGTGAAAAAATCCTATATTAATGGCCCAGAATGAAGAGTAAGTGATGTAAGGTTGAGTTTCAGTGGCTGTCATTTTTATAGTGCTTTATAGCACTATTACATCTGATTAATGTAATTAAAAGGGTCTTAATTTGGTGGATGTCTTACCCAGTTGTCTTCCATGAGGATATCCCAACCACTCTCTAAGTCTTTTCATCAACTGCTACCTGCTTGTCATTCTGCACTGGACCTTACCCTCTTAGGTTACTTTTAATTTGACATTAGCATATTGTCAATGCTGCTGCACAAACATGGATTTGAATGAACAAAGATCTCCCATTTATATTCACAGCTTAATTGGTGTTTTATTTAAAAGTAAATTAGACTCACACCTTTTTTTCTTATATTTCAGCATGTTGAATATGTTGATAATAATAACACAGCCTTGTAGGATCGCATGAAATCTGTCCCAAAGAACATTATTTGATTTTTCTCTCCAGGGGTTGAGGTTTTGCTGGTTTGACATTGACAACAATAAAAATGCAATCTGAAAGTCTTTACTGTGATTTTAATACGACCTGTGTAATTCATGTTTTCCATTTGCTGTGTGGGTTGGTGTTAGCATAAAATTGCAAAGTGGTGACTTGAAAACTAAATAACAGAAGGATTGATTTTAATTTGGTATTTTTAACCACAAATAATTTTAACTATTGGGGTATGACTTCTTTGGCAACTAAAATCATGTGATATTTAATCAGAATCTGCTAGATGCAAGTATTTTGAATAAAGTTTCAATGAAATATAGAGGAACTTCATATGTATCAAATGTCAAATAATGTAATCTGCTACTTGACTGCTACAGTCTCTGCTGTTTTTTCTGGGCCCATTATGATCTTGGTCTAACTTTAGTTGTGTGTCTTTCCCAGTCAGATCTTTTTGTCACTCAAGGAGTAACCATAAGTACATTTTGCTTGGAGCAGATTCTGTTTCCTTACTCAGCCAACATTGCCAAACAAAAGACTTCATATTTGTATTTACTTCATTGCAGGTGATGTCAAGAAGTTACTGAGGGAACTGGATATCACAAATTTACTTATACCACAGCTAGTGCCAGAAGGTACCTTACAGTATTCATTCCTTGTGCAAAAGTACAGTCAGAAATACTTTATGATTGCCATTTTGTCAGACAATTTAATAAAATCCTGCCTGTAATTTATGATTTTTCCTACTACATGTTGAATAGGTAAGTGCTTTTATAGGAGTAGCTCTGTAGCTCACTGAGTAGTGTTTTATGTTGTAAAGATGGAACAAGATGTTTATGGACACACTGGGTATGGTTAACAGCTATTATTTATTGACTTCAAATAATGTTTTAAACCACTGGATTAGTGAACATATTCTGTGCTGAATAAAACTTGATCAAAATGTTTGTTTTTTTCCCCCACAGAAGACGTAGTTATCCATGAGTTTGCTACTCTTTGTCTAGCATATATGGCTGTTGAATATACTAGTAAAGTAAAAATAGTTGAGCAAGGTGGATTAGAACCACTTATCAGACTGCTAGGTAGCCCTGATCCTGATGTTAAGAAGAATTCGGTTGAATGTATCTACCATTTGGTACAGGTAAAGTTTGCTCTTGTTTGTTGTCTTAAATTACAGAGGCGGATAAGCATTTGCACCCCCACCCCTGACATTCTGTGTGGGGTTAATGATTTAAAAATATTTGTTTCCTTTACTCCCCAGTGTTCATCAGTGTGTTTGAAACATTGAGTCCTTGCACCTGAGTCCTTGAATGTTAAATTAGTTATGAATATAGCTGGTTTTACTGTAATTCTGTTGAACTTAATGCAATTATCTGTGCTGTACTGCAGTAAAAGTAAAATCAGGATGAGCTTCAGATTTTTAAAACTAAATAATAATTTGCCTTCTTAGTTGAAAAATTTCGTTAATCTTAGTAATGAGGGTTGTAATCTGTCTATCCAAAAGGTTGGAATAATCCTGTAAATTAAAGAACTACCAATTATATTGTGTCTCGTTTTGACGGCAAGTCCATAGCACAATTTTGAACATCTTTTTAATGATAGGTGAATGCTGTCAACAGCTACTTTCCATACTGGAAGGAATAGATTTGTTATTGGCTACTTTCACACTCAGCACTAATGTCATCCATATGCTGCTTAGCAAAAGAATGGTGTATTTGTATGGCAGTTCTTTCCCATGGCTTAAGCGAATCAATTCAGTAATGAATTCAGTTTATAACTCTATCTCTTTTGGGGCATCAGAGCATGTCTATTCAGAATCACATTTTACTCTTTCTCCTTTTTTACTATCTCGCTGTCTTTGTTGCAGGGTATATCTGGATAACTGCACCTGGTGCTTGCTTATATTGATAAGGATAATTGCATGCTGCACATGTGCAATAAGCTATTTAAAAGCAAATTGTAATTTATTTATTTATTTTCTTTTTTAATATAATCAACTACTGTCTTTTTATTAAGCTGCACATCCACTGTTTAAAGTTGGAATTTTAAATTGTCGTTTTAGAATTACTAAAACAAAAGAAGATATAACCAGGCAACCACAGCAGAGTGCAAAAACTGTTTTCCTCCCACTGAGGGAAATAAAAATGGTGAAACTAAATCTACAAAACTTTCTCAAAGAAACATTTATATTGAGACAAACATGGCATAGTCAAGAGTGAATAGGCTTCTTTATACAGGACTAGATTTTGTAGTGTGTACTTCAGTCATGCAAAAACCCCCTAGAATTTAAGGTTCATGGGGCTTGATTATATTCAGTTTCGTTCTTAGCTTAAAAGAAAGAAATCTGCAGAACTGGAAGCTCTGGAGTATTGACTCATTTTTTAATGCCTGAAATCAGATTTTTGGTTTTCTTTCTACAAAGTGAGGAATTGATGCATTGTTATATTCTGTATCACTAGCATTCTTTGTTGGAATATTTTACTGCAGGATTTTCAAAACCGTGCTGCAGTTCGTGACCTGAATGTAATTCCACCCTTGCTGGGACTACTGGAATCTGAATACCCGGTCATTCAGTCTCTAGCCCTTCAAACCTTAGAAGTAATTAGCAAAGACAGAGAAACCAGGATAATACTGGAAGAAAATAAGGGAATAGATTTCCTTCTGAATATACTGGAAAACAGTGTATGGTTTACTTTCCTTAAATGTTTTTTTGTTCTTGATGCTGATGTTTGTATGATTAATGAGGAATATTACTTATTTTATGGAAGAGTGGTATAAGAAGAAAGAGTTACTTGGAGTGAACTATGATAAAAATAAGATAAGCTAGGATATCTAGCTTACTAAGAAAAGAAGCAAAGACATTTCCCAAAGTATTTATTATTACATTTTTAAATTGAATTTAACTTATATAATGGCTTTAGACACTATTTGCTACCATTGTTTATGTTATTATGAGACTCAGTTTAGTACTTCTGGAATTCAGGTGTCACAATGGGAAATAGAGAGAATGCATAGAGAAATTAGTTACGTTTTTGAAGTTTTAAGATCACAGGCCCATTCTGAGTACCTGTATAATCCACTTTGATGTAAATGAGAAACTTCTGGGGGTTTTACTATTTTTAATACATTGTGTTGCATCCTCAGGCATCATCAAATAAATTATTTGAAAATATGAATTTGTAAATATGTACTTTGCAGTACAAATAAGTTGTCCAAAAGAAAGTTACGACAGTCCTACAAACTTAAAAGCCAAAGATACTTTAATCCTGATTTCAAGGTTGTTTTGTTTTGTTTTTTTTAATTAGGAACTCGGTGATCTACATATCGAAACTCTTGCTGTGTTGGGAAATTGCCTCCAAGATGTGCATACTCTGCAACTGATTCAGCTGACAGGAGGCCTTGAAAAACTACTTTCATTTTTAGAAGTCTCTACTGTTCCTGATATTCAGAAGAATGCAGCAAAGGCAATTACCAAGGCAGCTTATGATGGTATGTGACTTTTCAATAATCCATGGGCATGAAATTGTTTATGAAGTAAATTTTTATCCAGAATGAGGCCATTTTCTCTGGCTGAGGGTAGTACTTGTGCTGAGGAAAACACTGGAAAGAATTAATTACAGTGATGAGTCTTGCCAATCAGAGCAGCAATTGGATGCTAGGAGATTATATATATATATGAAAATGTTAAGGTTTTGCCTCAGTTTGTTTTTAAATGTAGTATATTCTTGTAAAATGCTGTCCTCAAAGGAAAATGGAGCTCTGAAAATATGATCCTTATCTTTTGTTTAGTGATGCCAGCTGACTGCCATCTTAAGCCACCTTTGCTGGCACTGTTTCTCGCCTCTATCTGTTAAGACTTCATTGCAAGCTGACTTCCTTTTGCGTTCAACCGCTTGTCTAAATGTCAGGCAATTTCAAATACAAATTCCTTTAACAGAGGCATGAAAGGAAACCTTTCAAATGGCTTGCAGATTAATATTCCCAGGGGAGTTTAATAGTTTCATTGTAATCTTTTTATAATTATTCATCCTATAGTTCTTTTTAATATACTTTTCTTTAATTCACCGAGGAATTCTGAATTAGGCAGAACACGCTCATCATTTATGCCCACAAAGATGCTCTTTTAATCAAACTACATTTGAAATTCCTTCCGTACGTTGGCTACTGAGTTGCAACATGTGCCAAGTAGTGTTGTGTAACAAAATGCAATGTAACTAATAACATGCTTCTGACTATGGAAGATTTTACTTCTGTCAAGGGATTTTTATGACAGTGGAATTTAAATATTTCATTCATAATTCTGGCACCTTGTGGTTGAATCATGGCTTTAATTTATATGTATTTTAAAAATATGTCATTTAATTTAATACATGGATAAAATAATCTCTACTTTCTGCCGTATTTCAGACCTTCTTTCATCTCTCCCCATGCTATCTTTCCAATTCTCTTCTCACCTTGCTTAGTTTGATATCCTGAATATTTGTAATTATTTGGATTGAAAATGATACACAGAGTGTCCTAGTATTCTATGGATTTTTCTATGCTTTTGTCATTATCTATTGGAAGCTTGGCAAGTCACTGAAAATTGTTTTCATTAATGTTCAGGTATCAAAGATAGGAAGGGACCTTCTTATGTCAGTATTTTCTTTGTGTATTTTCCTGTGTTGTTGTTTTATTATGCTACTTAGGACTGTCAGTATCATTTTTATAGTCCTGTGACAGGCTTGTAAGTTGTATGCTAAGCAGATTTATATTTGCTCCTACTGCTTTCTACTGCATCTTACTCCTTTATCATATTTATTTTCAAATAAGCATAGCCTTCTTTTCCTCTTTCACACTTTTTTTTCAGTTTTTGTGGCCTAATATTTTAGCAGCTGTTAGTAGAAACATGTCTGAGCACATTTTTAAAGCACGGTTGCAAGAACCACACATAATATATTACAGTACTGCCTATGATCTTATATCATGGGATGTTACCGTCAGCGAAGATGCATCTTCTTGTCATGCTTCTTTACAAATGGAGTCAATGAGGTTTCATTATAAAGGTTTGCTCTCTTCTTCAGCCTATGACAGTTAGTATGGATGCAGCAAGCTGGGAAAATACATCAAAAGAAGATTTAAAATGCTTGCTTTAAAGCTGTAGAATTTTGGTGACACCCAGTTAGACAAAAGGAAACTTCTTGTCCTGGTAAAGTGGAAAACACAGTCCAGTAAACTTGCTGCTCAATGTGGCCCCCAAAAACTCTGAATTTTTCAGATACATGGAGCTACTGGTCTAAAGTCAGCCTTGCAGTGGAAAGAAAAGGTCGTTATAAGAAATAGCCCAAGTGCAAAAAGAAAATAGAAATATTTTCAGGTTTTGTTTGTTTGATTGGGTTCTGGTTGTAAGCATACTGAACAGCCTGTCCAAAATGCAACACTAATGTGTACTATACTAGAACTTGCCTTGATGTGAATCCGGTATAATATAACACAGCTCTTAGTTCTGTAGTGACTTTTTCATTAAATTTGCAATAGCCATACCCACATTCTTCAGGTTTGATAATCATGGTTGCAATTTACCAACATTTCCTGTATACTTGGGAAAAAAATACTGCTTTTCAGTGGAATGAAAAACCTACTTCTGCTATGACAGAACATGTATCTAGCTGGTTTTTTAATCCTGGCAGCTGAGTATACAGCAGTATCTGGTTTTGAAATTATTATTGTTGACAGATGGAATTTAGTTTTGGATTGTTTTTTTTTCCTGATAGATGTGATCATAGCAAGCAGTTTTGTTTGATGTCCCTTTCAACCCTTTGGAAAAGGACTCCTGTAACTTGGTGTTATTGTTACAAGATAGATTTATCCCTTAAGAGTTATTCTCAGTATCGGAATAAATTACATGGTATAAACATGATATTCAACTTTAAGTAGCATCTTTAGGATGCTGCTCTGTTTAAGTACATTGAAATGGATCATATTTCTATACATAATCATTGTGCCTTTGCCCCTGAAATTTTTTAGTATTCTGTAACATAATTTTGAATTTAATGTATTAATTTATTGATGATTTTGTTTTGTATGCTCAGAATTATAGTGGTGAATTATACTGTGATTCCTGCCTTGCCCACCAAATAATGCAGTCATTTCAGAATGCTAAATATAATCTAATGCTATAAATTATTGAATGTCTGTGAGTAGATTATCTGGACTGTTGATTAAGGAGGGCCTGGTTTTCCCCTGAGAATGCCAGACACACCAGCAACAACAAAATGCTGTGGAGGGTGTATGGAGAAAGTGGTGATGACGCTTGCTCTGCCAAACTTCTCGTTTGAAGCTCTCCCTGTTCTTTCTGTGTATTCTCAATGCATCTCATGCTCAAAGGGAAGCACACTGAACGTGCTCTGTAGCCTGATTAACATATGCATTTCATAATACAGATCTTTGTTTATCTGGGTTATCTCAGTTCAAGATCAGTGAGAGGTCATGATACTATTTAACATTAACTTTTTTCATTTGAAATTGGTATAAATAATTCCATAAGGTGGTGACAGTGACCTAAATAGTAATCGATAGAACTCAGATCACGATTTTGGGGTAAGAAGGGGAATAGGAAAATATATCGAAAAATAAAGGTTGTCTCATCATAGGGTCAATGCATGAAAAACTGGACAGAATGGTTGATACTCCAAACTCTTTTAGTTGTGTGTGCTTGATTCTCCTTCATGTTAAATCAATGTATTCAAATTACTTAGGGGTCAAGAAATTAATCACTGTAAAAATGGTGTTGGCACTGACATATGATGTTCTTCAGTATAAATAATGCTTTTCAATTGTGCATTCTTTCTAGTCTGTAATAAAGGACACAAAGGAAACAACTCATACACACAGAGAGGGGATCAGCAGAAAATGTTCTTCCCTTAAATAGAATTGCCACCTGGATATTGAAATATTAATAATTTTCACTGATCTAGCTACCTAAATATAAATGCATACTCTTTATCATAAGTTCAAATTCAAGATCTGTTTTTCCACATTATTATAAATTTTTTTCTGTTTAAAGTATTTTAAATTACTATTTTCACTCATTCAGATTAATTATTCATATTATTATTTCATATAGCCATGTGAAATTTTCTTTAAAATAAACACCCATCATCATAGCTGCCTTTAAAATCAAGAATAATTTTTAAGAAAATCTGTAAATAAATAAGTAACTTGCTGTACAAAAACCAAATTACTGAGGCATGAAAAACTTCTAGAGATCATTATTTGGAATTGTGGGCTACATTGGCAAGCAACAGGCCAGCAACATACTTGATGACCTGTCAAAAAAGTCTGTTATCCCAATTAAGGCTTTCTCTTGAGAGGTGGCTGATATGCATCAAGGTTATGGCCAAAGTTCTGCAGACACTTAAAATCCTCTCTGTTTTATTTGTTGCATCTTTGTTTTGTGATTTCATTTGCATACATGAAGATTCTAAAAAAGTTTTAAACTGAGCTAAAGAGGAGAAAGCAACTGCACCTGTCTCATCTATGTGCTTTGAGTCATTTCTGTCTACAGTTACATTTTCGATCAAACTTGCTTTTCATTGACTTTGCAGGCTTGTGTTTGTTTACTTTTATTCACTACAGATTCAGATTTATCTAAAAGAATACTTATGATTTTTTTTTCCTTTTGAATTTTTTTTAAATTTCAAAAGGAAAAAACAATCCAAAAGGACAACAGTCCAAACAAGGGAGTGATCCCTCAGAGCTGTAGCAAGCACTGGTAAAATTTCTAAATATTTTGAAGTTCCACCGGCTTCTCAGTTCCTGAAATTCTTTAATACATTTACAAATTCTACTGTGTAGATATAACTTCCAGCATCTAATTAGTCTGGTTTAAATTATGTGTATGGTTAAATGTTTATTGACTCTCATCATTGTAGAGCTTCTATGCTGTCCAGTGCCTTTCTTCATGAAAAAGTTTCTTTCAGGAATTTTTCTAAGAAACACCTGCATTTCTGATCTCATCAGTTTTGGGGTGAGGGAGTTTATGAGTTTGTTGGTATCTACATACAGATGTCTGTAGATACTTTGTAGGTGCTGTGTGTTGTTACTTGTGTAGAGGAAGGAGCATCTCTGTCCTTCCACAGCTGCTGCCGGTCAGTGCCGTGTAGGTCAGCAGTGAACTCTGTGTCAGCAGGCTAAACTACAAAATTCAAATTCTCTGCAAAGTGGGCATTAATGAAGAACTACAAGCTGTGCAGAATTTAAAATTTTCTTTGTAATGCTCCTTGCATTTTTTGGCTATTTTAATACACTGAGTGGTATTTCACCAAGTTAATTGTACATTTACTGGTATCTTCTTCAATTTTATGCATTTGGATCTTGTTAGCATAAGCTGAAGTTCAGCATGATCCTGAGTAAGCATGATCTGTTGCATTGGAAAAGCTGTTTCCATCAAGCCTTTATGCATTCTGAGGTTTTAAAGTCTTGCAGAGAATAAGCTTTGTATCCTGTCAGCCTATGTATGTTTATACTGCATTTAATAGTCATTATCTGGGCTTGATTCAGAGTTCAATGAAGCCTAATCCAGGAGTTGGACTTGGATGATCCTTGTGGGTCCCTTCCAACTCAGGATGTTCTATAATGGGATTTGGCTCAGGTCCTTTGTGCACATTCTTAATGGCTGGTGCCTCTGTTACCGAAATATTTCCAACAACTAAATAAAATCAAATTCATGTCCTTTCACTGATTTGGAAAACAAATGCAGATTAATACTATTGTTATTTCTCATTTAAAGCTGAAATCCTAAAAATCTTACACTGGGAAGAGGTTGAGAAATTTCTCCTAAGCCTTCTGGAAACTGACAGTGATGAAGTTAAAATTGCTGCTTCCCAAGCCATTTCTGCCATGTGTGAGAATATAAACAGTAAAAGTGTCCTTGGACTCCAGGGTAAGTATGGTGGGAAAGGATGAAATGTGAATTTGTGTTTTTTCTGTTTATAAGGAGAATTTTACAGTTTTGCAGACTGCCGTGGTTTATTTACAGGTTCATATATACAATTATTTCTTTCAAAGGGATTCCCCAGCTAGTACAGTTGCTAAGCAGTGATAATGAAGAGGTAAAAGAAGCTGCAGTGACAGCATTAACTAATTTGACAACAGCCAGTCCTAGAAATGCAAGGTGAGTCTGAAATAATTAAATTATTATTTAAAACACTAATCTAGAGTGATAATATTTTGATTTTTGAAGAATGCCTCATCTTGTCCTTATCCTAGAAGGCAAGTCTGTGTGAATTTGACTATAAGGCACTTTCTGGTGCTTATGAGTCACCTGTAGTAGCTTGGTTCTCATCAGTGTTCCAAGAGTTGTTCTGCCTCTACTAACGTTTGCTTCGTTAAGGAAAGGTATGAAGCAGATGTAATGAAAGCAGAGATAAAAATCATGCTTTGAAGAGAACATATGAGCAAAATGTGCCTTATAATCTAAAGCATTTGATATTGATTTCTTTTTTTAAAACCAAAATCATTGAGATATTTTAAAACTTGATGGTTCATACAACCTTTTTGACTGATCTAAACCCATTCTTTGAGGGAGATAGATCTCCTGCATGTTGGCATTGTTTTGCTCTTCCTTTTTTTTTAATTGTTTCCCAAGAAATAGAGAATGCTTATAGTGCATTCTCTGAAAGAAAAGAAGTGTAACTTCAGTATCGAAAATTACTAACAAAGGTAACAGTGGTTAGCTCACTATGTGTTTCAAAACAATTGTATCAACTAAATTCTACTGTCAGCTGCAGAGTTCTTTTATCCAAACTCTATTAAAAGTCCTGTTAGGGAAAAGCAACAGAGCAGTGTGATGTAAATGAACAATCACATGGAACTTACAAACAAAAAAAAAAAATCCTTGGAAGTTTCCTGGAATATGCTTAAAGAAGTTGTTGCAGTTTCACAGGCATCCTTTGAAGTGAAAAAGTAAAATAATTCACAAAATAAATTATTTGTTTCAATTTATTGATTCAGCTCTAATAGTAGTATTCACTTAATGTTACCAGATGGAGCCATAATTTGACACAAGAGAATAATACTCTGTTCTCAGATTCACATAGTACATTTTTTTTTGTCTGATATTCTGCTCTCCTCATGTGCTGGACTCTTCAGTTGGTGTCAGTGGGAGTCACACACACATAAAACGAGCACAGTGTTGGAGTCCAGAGGTCAAACTTTCAGCTCCACTACAGCTGGTTTTCGTAGTGCAGCCATTTGAGGTTTCACATTGTGAAAAGGGGATCTCTGGAGAGTTTTGAGTTGGTATAGCAGCTTATTCCAACTCATTCCATTTCTTTTGCTAAGGAGATAGTCAGGACATTGTTTAGCTCAACTGCTGGAGCAATTCTCTGAGACCTCAGGCAGGGAAATAGCTGTCTCTGTTCTTCTGCATTATAATGAAGTCTGTATTTGTTTCTTGCTGGGCAGAGTCAGGAAATTGTAAAGGTGGCTTACATATACTTCTCTCTCCTCGCAATCTGGCTTCGAGTACAATATGGAAGCACCAGATAATCTAATCAGAGGTCTTCTGTGAAAATCAGGAAGCAATAATTTACATTAAATATGTATATTGGATGAATTCCATGTGACTATATAATTACTTCAAAGCTTCATTTCTAAATCGAAACCATTAATAAGTCATAGAAGGGTCTGAGTGTGACTAGGATCTATAAATGAATATATAGTGTTGAACCCTTAGCTGATACAAATTGGTACAGTTCCAGCTCACTGACTGACTATCAGGCCCATATTTATTTTACATTCACGTAATAGGAAAAAAAAAGTAGTTTGGAGAAAATTCATTCTGGATTGAGTTACCATAACCATATTTCATTCCAGAATGTTTCATTTGTATGACCTGTAGACCACTGAAAATAAGTGTATAAATAATGAAGGTGCTGATACACTTTTATAATAATGTGACTTTGCTGTGTGATTATGTTGACAACATTCTGATCTCAAAAGAAACTGATGAGACTAGTGCCCTTTTATCAGTTATGTATTAGATTCTTGTTATAAACTCTCCAAGAATATAAAGTCATAAAGGTAGTAGCAGCAGGTGGACTTTATGTGGCAAGAACAAAGTGGGTCCAGTGATGGGGAAGACTATTTGCCATAAGTGCTTTCACTTTTTACTGGCCAGTCAAACACTCAACCTTGTTGAACTCATATGCATGTGTTCTGCTGTATTTCATTTCATGAGCATTTTTCTATGTTATACTGGTTGAAGGATGTGTACCTTGCCCTTTTATTTGGTACAGTGTATATTTGAGGTTGTAAAGTGAGCACAACATGTTGCTATTTTTGCTAGAGGTTTGTTACTCTTGTTAGGAATATCAAAAAGTGCTGCCAGCTTTTCATATAATATGGAAAAAAATACAATTTAAGACAAACTGTGTGTAGTTAAAACTCCCACCATAGGTTGCCCATAAAGTCTTCCATTGATTATTAGTGCAAGAACAGCATAGGCAATGGGCAATACTACCCCCCACTAATGCATATTAACCTTGACCTTTAGGTGCTTCCCCACAGCAATGAAAAGCTAGTTCTATACCCCTACCCAGTCAATCCTTTGTTTCTCAACTGAGACAGCTAATAAAGGTGTCAAATATGGTGGAGGTTTGGTAATTAGAACACCTGTTCACGATGAACAGGACAGAGACCAGCTTGTCATTTGACACAAGTCCTCTAGCAACCATGATTTGTCAAAAAAAAAAAAATTTACCCTGCTTCCCATAGTAGTTTAACCAAAAATCTAGAGCAGAAGAGGACGTGAGTCCCATACAAGTGGTTTGAGTTTTCAGGTTTACTTGAAAACATGGATTTTCAATAGGATCTCTACCAGGACACACAGCAAATATTTCAGCATTTAAGTTTTTGCTGCAGAGCTGATGTGTCATACCTCAGTAGCACATAGAAAAAAATACAGTGGTCAAATGCCTCATTAGTTTACAGACTGACACCCCAGAATATGCTTTCATAAGAATTTTACCGTAGGCACAGAGTTTTAATGCTGCTCGATATTGATGATAAATCCTTGTAAACTTGTTAATAATTAGGCTAAGTAAAAATAAAATTGTAAAGTACATTGCAGTTTAAAATCCCATGTGCTTATACTAACATGTTGTGTTACTATGTGTGCATAGCTCTGAGGTCATCCTTGATATATATGTCAGAATTTGTTTCTGTGGTCTGCTTCTAGAAAAAAAGAGAATTATTTTCAGCTGGGTATTTACATCCATCTTTTCCATTACATTTTTTTTAATCCAGAACAATAAGTTGCTTTATTGAAAACTGTATACAGTTATTTGGACAGCAGAATGCCATTTAAAGAATCTCTGAAGCTTTCTGGTTTTGCTATGTCCAGGCATCGGGCAGTGTGGGTGCAGTCACTTCAGTAATGGACATGGTGCACAAATGGAACAATTACATGTGAACAAAGAAACAGCAGCGTCATCTGTTGGGCAGGAAAATAAGTGATTCTGTGCCACACATCTAATCCTGGAACAAACAGCTTACCTCAGCCTCTGCCTATTTTTTTTCATTTAAAGTATAATCAATTATTTTCACTTTTCATGTATTTAGGATAAGATAATCGTGTTAAATATAAATACGGTATTAGAAGTAGCACATAGAAATAAGGTCTCAAGTATACCAGTTAGTCAGACATTAATTTGACCAGCTCTTTTCTTCAGTATTGTCGTAGCACAAATACCATTTCTAATAGCTGCCTTCATAAATCTGGCAGTGTCTGAATTCTGAGCACCTAATGGATTTGCCACTAAAGAAAAACATATGCTCTGGAATTTAGAACTTTGTACTGGACATGAAAACTAATTAACAGCCTCAATGATATTTGTCCTAAAGTGTTTATTTTAAGTGCAAAATTTATAGCATTCAGTTAGAATTTGGTCTGGGGGTAGAAGGAAAAGGATGTTTTTTCTTCGTCTTTACCAAGGGCTGCAGGAAGCTGTGGTATGTGACAGACTTATGACAAAATATTTCTCCTGGGGTTTATAATAACTGTCATGTGACAAATTCTGTATTATATCTGGATTCAAGATAGCAAAGTATCATCCCAAAATTTACAAAGTCAGCAAGCTTTATGTTTTTTAGCTTTCTAATTCTTAAGTCCTTCACAGGAATCAGAGAAACTATTTAAATTCACAAAGGTTATATTCACATAGGCAGTTCCAGGCATTAGTGCAGCATCTGAATGTATGCTTTCTGAAATGTATCAAGATTGTCAAGATTTGAGAGTAGTTTGGGATAGGAGGAGAGGTTGGGAACTCATTGGTTATGGACAGTGCCCAGTGAGAAGAAAGTGAGTCATTCCCTTGACTTTAGTGGATGTTATATTTACTATTCCACACTGAAATTCATGCACTGATCTAATGACTCAAAATTTATCCTCAATCTGTTTCATCTGTGGTGAGATTGTCTCACCTTTTTCAACTGAGATTTTCAGTACACAACAGATTTTTTTATTGTTTATAAGATGAATATGGCTGTCAACGAATAAATTTGAAGAACATTCAGTTTTTCTTTCATTCCAAATATTGTTATTATTAGGAAGTAATGATTACTACCATTAGGTAGTAATATCACTAGGTAGTAATCTTCCCTGTTAGAAAATAGAAAACTTAGTAATAGCTTTTCTCTTTCAAGACTGTGGATGGAACCTAATTCACATAAATATTGAGGTGTCAATATTAAGTAAGATAATACATTTGCATGAATATATGTGTTAATTTATGAACACAACAGGAACACAAATTTCTAGAACAAGAGCTAAATTTAATAGCACAAATAGGTGATAATCCACTATAGGTTTTGTCTTTTTTATGGTTTAATAGTTCTTTATGACATAAGTTTGTTTTTCTGAAGGAGGAAATCAACAATAGAATGCTGCCGGCAGTATTGTGCAGATGTAATATGTTTTAATACTGACCCCTAGTGACAGAATTATATTTTTGAGCTAATGTGCTGCAAGATGAAGGGATTTTTTTGAGTTTTGTGGGTTGTGCTGTTACTTTTTTACATTAGCATCCATGTCTACTGCACCCTGTAAAATACAGTTATCTCAGGCCACGAACAGGTTCCTCTTTTTCCTTTCACTTTCTGTATATCCATATTGTGGGAGGTACCTTATTAAAAAAAAAAAAAAAGACAACAAAGTCATTACCCATTACCTAAGAGTTCACAAGCTTTTCCTTGCAAGTTACATCTCGACTTCCATTGAAAACTGCAAAATGTTTTATGGTAAATTTCTCCCTTGGCAGAAAACCTGAATTAAGTCCTGTCTGGGATGTCACTCAGAAATGGGTTCCCACTAAGATCTTAACATCACATCAGATGACTGATACACAACCCACAGACATGGGTCTGTGCCCTGCTGGTAGTGAAAAATCTTTCATACAGCCAGCTGTTGTATTTTTCTCTTAGATTGGGAAGGTGTGGCTGCATGGGAAAGTCCTTCTGTAGGCTCAGACACTGTAACTGTTTTCTTCCTGGTACAGATCCTCTTTCACCAAAAAAAAAAAAAGAAAGAAAGAAAAAAAGAATTAAAAAAAATTGTTATGCATTTTCCTGGGGGGTTTTTTTGTTGTTGTTTTTTAACTTTGGGGTTATATTTGAGACAAAGACCAATATAGAGCATTTATCTCTAACAGATCTCATGTCACCACATCCAAAAGTGGATGGAAACCTAAGTAGGTCCAAAATACTTTCAGACAGAACACTTCTGATCTGGGATAGTGATAACTACATAGAAATTTTACTCCTTGTAGATACAGCAGAGTCTTTTGGCCTGTTTGTACACCCCTACTTTCAAAGTCTTGCAGTATGCTCACTGTTTATCTTGGCTGTGGAAGGCTGGAATTTCACTCAGAGCATGTGTGTTGTCACCTGTAACTTCCCATCATAGATTTCTGTGGGATCAGGTGAAAACTTTTTCTTCCCAGATGGAGACTCCTGAGCCTGGAAGAGAAAACTTTCTTTCATGTAGTGGCACAAGTACCATGATTACTCTTGAGTGTGTATCCTTGCAATGTCATTCAGTGATATGCACTGAGATGAATTATGCTTTTTGTGAATTAAAAGTGGCAAGGTTTATTTTACATATGAATAAATATTTCAGATGAATGTATTGGTGCTTTTGCATGCACATTTTCTTTGTAGTAGATTTCCAAATTAAATTATTTAAGTGTATGTTCTAACTTACTTGAGTAGAGTGTGAAGTTGTTTATTTGAAGTGTCTGTAGGAAAATGTCAGGGTTATGACTGACCATGCAAACTTAATTCTGCCCTGCTGTGAATTTAACCTGTGCATTGACTGGCTTGTTGTCCACTTGGACTGTCATCTGGTAAAAATAAGCTTTCACAAGTAACCTTAACATTTTGACATGCAACCTTAGTAATTTTATCTTAACATAGTGGTATATGTATTTTTTCTTAGAGATGTAATTTAAAGAGAGAAAGCTAAAAGCATAAATTTCTGCACTCTAAATCATTGTAAGAGCTTGAGCTTTTAGCAAGGCAAAAGAGACTGCTGCCATTTGGGGTATGCTCACACTTGTCCAGAAAAGAGTTATCCAGAAGTGAAAGCTCAAGTTCACAGTCCGAAGTACTGTGTGTAGAGACTGACTTGGCACAGCTTTTTTATCCTTCCTCAGCTGGTGCTTCCAGAGATGAAGAAGAGCCCTGGTCTCCTCACTCTCTGTATTCAGAGGAATTGTGAGGGCCCTGATTTGGCTTTTTCTTTCCTTTTCTTTCACCTCCATGAAGGCTGCTCTGGCAACCTGTGCATGTTCCCTCTTACTTTCGTAAGTGTCGATTCCAGACTCTGAATATTTGTGCCTAGTTACTGATTTTTGCATGCACTACTTCTTGGGTCAGAAAAAAAGAGGGAGGGGGATTGTGTTGTTTTCATGAGCTTATCCTGGCTGAAGGTACATGGGATCTTTCAGGAGCAAAAGGGGTATCTATTGTTGAATTTCAAGCCTTCCACATAATAGTGGAAATATCAGAAATTCGTTACAAAGGTTGCAGTTAGTATAATAATTGAAAGTCTCTGGTATCATGAACAGATAGTTCATTGCCAATGGCCTTGTAATATTTTAAATTAGGTATACTATAGTTTTAGAACTGAGATCTGTGTAACTTTGTCAGATGAGTTCAATGATAGACATTAGAAGATCTCTGTGACTTGCTAAATGAGAGTCAGATATTAGTCTCTGCTAACCCAGACAATTTAAGGTTTTATTGCATCCAGACTGTGAGGTTTATTGAGTTTTGGTTTTGTTGCAGTTTTAACAAGATACTTGTCGTTAGAAAATTGGATAGAGGGTTCAGTTCCTGAAATGAAAAATTAATATGGTTTGTTGATATCATCAATATTTTTATTGGAGTACAAAGGGCCCCCAGATTGTAGATCAGAGTCTCTTGTGCTAGATTCTCTTACTCAGAATAAACATACTGATGTTAATTTCCCTTGTATAGTGAAGAAAACGGAAGTAATATTAGTCTTTAAATAAAATACGAGTGACTATTTACAACAGTCAATTGCTTTTGAAAATAATTAAATCACAAAGTGAAATTTTTTATAAGTGCAGAGGACATTTATTGGATGTGATTATTCTGATGGCATAACAAGGCTAATGAAGAATACTAATACATTTAAGGAATAAAAAGAAAACTATTTCTTGAGGCTTTTTCAAACTTCTGGTTATGATATTCTTTCTCAGCCAGAAATTGCATAAGAGAGCTGGATCAAAAATGCCTTGTGTGAAAAAGAAGTCATGCAATTTAACACAGATAGAGTTGATTTTAAAAAATGTGTGTAATTAGATGCATAATTCTTATGCATAATTTACATGCAATTATATATGAAAATGAGATATGCACAGGCATAAATGGCTAGCTAAGCACCTCACGCACAATCACAGTAATTTTGCACAGAAATTAAACATGCAGTTGCAAACACATTTGAAAAAAATGAAGTCCAGTGAGGAGGAAAAATTTGAATTTTTTCTGAGCAGAAATTGTGTTAAATCCTCAGTCAGGAGGGGGGAGAGTAAACAGCATAGAAGTGAATAAAAATATAATTGAATATAAACCAGTTTATGTTCAGTCAAGGTAGAGGAAACAAAACCAAACATACTTTACCATTTTTATGAAGTGTCGATCTCACTAGTGTAAATTTAGTACAATCCTGAGTAAACAGTGGTGTCAAGCTGTACCACTGCTCTTCTCTTCTATCTCCCCTACCCGGAAGGTTGTTTAGGTTGAGGGTTTGGGGGGCAGTCTCAGTGTTTTCTGGCAGCTCTTTGAACTCTTAGTTGCTTTCTCCCTTAGGCTAGACTTTCTCTTCAGGAGGAAAAGCTAGCTGGACCATTCCCAATGCTCTAAGTAAATAATCTGTTCTTTTTCTTGCCATAGCTAGAAGTCTTGGTCACAGATCAGAGCTTTTGTGCTCCTGTGGTGCCGACAAAGAGGTGGTTCTTGTCACAGAGTGCTTATAGTACTAAAAATAAAATAAAGTAAAAAAGCCCACAGAATTTTCATCAAATTTTTGCTGCTGATTGTTTTCACAACACACTCCCTATATCTGAGCTTTCCTATTGCACCCCAGACAACTAAAGCAACAAAATACTCACTTCAGTGACATTCATACACATCTCCAAAGTGTCTGTTAAAAAAAAGTTTGTATTGTGAAGTCTTTGGTAATGATTTTATTGACAACTTTTAATTTATTTTTGCAGTAAAAGTAGTAAAGAAAACGTTTGTTTTTCTCAGTCTCTCAGCATTTATTCTTTGAGTCTTGAATTATCTTTTAGAGAATTTTCAAGGATATGTCTTCATAACATTAGAATAGATATTTAAAATGAATAAATTAAATATTGTTATCTGACCTTTTAATATTTGTCTTCCCAATGACATTTGAAAAAAATATTTTAGCTATTCTTGAATACAGTAATTTGAATCCAATTGTGACCAGAATTTTACTGTTTCACTAAAGAGCATGCTTAAGGTCCTTAGGGTACCTGAACTGTGTATGCCTTGATTAAGGTATATGGCTAACCCTGTTAGGTTAGGCATTCTAAGGATCATACTATATGCTTATAAATCATAACATTTGAATTATTTTAACTTTAATTTAAGCTCTGCAACATCCTTTTTTTTTTTTCCCTCTTGTCATTGTCTTCTTTCCCTTTTCCTAACCCTTTTTCTCCTTGTTTAGGAAAGTATGTATTTTGAATATATACACAACATGGAGGAAAAACTTGTGGATTTATTTAATTTACTCATTTTTCACATCAAAAAGTGTATTTTTTTTTCAGCTAAACCAAAGCTCACTTCTTCCTTGGGGATATAGTTCTGTAGTGGAAGCACTGGTAAATTCCACAGTCTCAGTAGGATGTGTCTGAAGGAGAGTGTTCTGGAGGCAGGGAGAGTCTAGTGCTAGTCTACATTAGTCAAGGACAGAGTTAGTAAAAGCATTCTCTGACTTTTGTTGCCTTATAACAAAAAAATTACAGGGTGTATGGCTCTGCCTGAGATAGAAGGGAACAAGGACCTCCATACTTAGTGTTGTGGTATTCAGCACCTTAAACTTAAACATGTTCATTCTCTCAGCTCCCTTCTGAGGTCAGGTTCTGTGGCCCAGGGTGACAGTGCTGTTTCTGTGTTCTCCAGAGGCCTGTGGGGTAGGAGTGAGTTGAACAATGAATTCCCCATTCTTCCTTCTTCTGTATGCATCTCTGTTACCAGGACACAGCACTGGCTTCAGATATTCATGCCCTCTTAAAAACTTATTATCAAAGGTATTGATTACCTTCAACTCTTGTTACTTGCCACTGTCACTTCGAACAAATTATTTTTGCCTTGTGCTCAGTTGTACTACTTGATTAAACTAAATGCATGAAACTGTGATTCAAAATGAGTCTGCGCAGAAGTAGAATGCAGGATGGAAATAAATATGTATGATCTTCTAAATCAGTGGTTCTCAACCTTTTTGAAGTTGAGTGGCACTTGAGAAAATTGGCTGTGCTCTGTACCTTGCTGAGGTCAGTGCAGAACACACGAGGAGCCGTCACCTTGCTCTTTTGTTAAGTGCTTGTGTGCTTGCTGGTCTTATGGAAATTATAGTAAACCTGCTTATAATGTGATTGGCTATGTCATTCAGTGCTGTGTATCATTCTGCAGCCAGTCTGTTAGGGACTGTATGTTTACTAGGAGCTCCTGTGGGAGAATATGTGTATTCTTGGGTGTAGTACAGGAATAGTAAGTCCTGTACTTACTGCAGAAATATTGGATATACTACACCTGTGAGATGCAGTGATGCATTTTATGAGTAGTGAATCTGTCCCATAAATCCTGGAATTTCTGTGTATCTGTTGTAAAGGAGAAACTGCTTGACTTTATTTTTGGTTTTTTTCCTTCCTGGATAAAATGGGTGTGTATGCACTGCATAATGCAGTAAATCTGATAGCTCATGAACAGCCCTTACTGTGTACGGCCGTGTGTGTGTATGGTGAGTCTCACCCGAGCTGTGCCAGCAGGTCCATCATGGCATTGTTACGTGTGCTGGGAATGTGATGTTTTCCAGCAGGCCTGTGATACATGTGGTGTATAGCTCATTCCTACATGTGCAATCAACATGTCCAGAATTTCTTCATATACAGTGGCCTGGATAGAGCTACGATAGCCCTGAAGCTGAAAATGTCATGGGCAAGATAAGACAGTATTAACCAAAGGAGTACTTACTTACCTCAGTAAAAAACCCGAAACAACCACAAGAAAGAAAGCTACTCGCCAAATAAAACATTTTCAGCTCTTTGTCATCTGGTGAAGTAGGAAAGGGGAAGGAGGTCACACAAAGGGAAATCCAGCTACTTGAAGGAAGACAGATGAATGCAGTGTGGGACATCTGAAAACATGAGATTCACTTCTGAATAGAGACCAAAGTGCTTGCATTAAACCCCCAGGTGCTCCAGGAGGATTAATTAGGCAACACTAAACTGACCCTGTATCTTAATGCTGCACCCAAGCTAATAATTCCACTCACCTTCAATCCCTGGATTGCTGCTTTTTCCCTGGTTTTCCAAACAGGTAACTACTGCCTGCCTGCCAGATTTTGTTAGATCCATGCTCCAACACTACTTGTGAGCTGCCACTGCCTTGCACCTGAGGCAGAGATGAGAGTAACAAACTCTGTTAGGCTCTGCTGGTTCATTCCAAGTATGCTCAGGAGCATCTGTATCCCCGTCTCTGACAATGTGGGGATACTTGCAATAAGATGAAAGACCTACATTGTGTTGCCCATGTAATGGGATTAAGTGGCACAGGTTGGGGTGTATTCTACTTTCTGTCCTGTTTGCATGAAAGTGTGACTGGCAGCATTCCTCATGGGATTTTTTGTTTGTTGTCAGTGCTGACAGTCTTTGGTAGTATAACAATTTCTTTTATATGCAATACTTCTAAACTTGGTTTATTTTATAACTGTGAAAGTTATCAAAATATTAGCCAGATTTTGGTAAGGCACTGTTACAGTAAAAGATTTTCACATACAGATCTCTTATTACTGTGTTCACAGAAATTTAGCGAAACTTATAAAAAGTGTAAACTCTTTTGTTTGAGAGTTTTTTACGGTTTTGATGTAGACAACATGTATTAATAGAGGGTATAAAAAGCAGTTGCAATGAAAATTCAGCTTGCCATCTGTGCATTCCCATTGCTAGCAATATTACCGACTTTTGTTTAACAAACAGATGAGCCTAAAGTAAAATTATATATCCTCTAACAATGCAGAACTTTGCACCTTCTGCTGTCTCCGTCCCAAAGTTGCTACTTCATTAATAATGCTTCTTCAGTAGTTCTTTTTCTTTGACTGTTCTCTAACCTAAATCTATGAAATTATCCTTAGAAAAAAATCCCAACCATCTTTGCCAATGTTTTTTGGAAATAGATTATTTTAAGTCTAGCTGAGAACTTGACCATACCAGCATTTGTCCCAGCACTGCTGAGGGGCAGCACCCTTCAGCCATGGATGCAATATCGTCTGGGAACAGAGGGAATATGTAAACTGGATCTGCTGTTGATAGACTGGTTGATCTGGATTCACAGTCATAGCCAGCCCTAAGCTCTGCTCTGGTGAGACTGCTGTTACCCTGCTGACTCGACTTGTGTAAGTCCAGCTCAGTAATTCCTACATTGCACTGAACTGCACCATGTACGCTTACACTGTAAGAATGACAGAAACTTGGTATACATGTTTATACCACCTAAGTATCTGATCACAGAAATTTACAGAGGCAGAACAAATAAAAATATGATTTTCTGTTCACTATAATCCTCATTAGGAGTAGTGCTAGAATGTTTATGGGGAAAGGTGGTAAGAGGCTGCAGAAGCATTTGCCTGGAACTAAAGATACAGAAATTCCTCACCTTTGAAAAGATGCAGGATTTAATTCACTTGTTCAGCACCTCAGAAAGAATCCATGTCCTTTTAAGTTAAAGAATCCAGAAGTTTGTGACTTGGTTTGTCTGCTTAAGTCATGCCTGTTGAACTTCTCACCGTGAGTCATATGTAAACCATGAACACATATATATGTACAGATGCATACCTATATATATATATGTAAATCTTGAATTGTAGTACTAGTTTAGTTTGTAAAAACAGCACACTAAGAAGAAAAAATGGTCCTAAAATAAAAAAATTTTTTCCCCTCCTTCATTTTGCTAGTATTGTTGCTGAGGCTGAAGGAATTGAGCCATTAATGAACACCTTGAACGTCCAGAGAGATGGAGCTGTTGCCAATGCCATTGCAGTGCTAACAAATCTGTCCCTGCAAGAGCCATCCCGTGTCAGTATCCGGAGCTGTGGTATCATGAGTGCCCTTGCAAGGCCGCTGCGCTCAACCAACAGCCAAGTGCAGAGCAAAGCTGCGTTTGCTGTGGCTGCCTTTGGTTGTGATGCTGATGCACGAACTGAGGTAAAACTACTCTTTGAGGCTGCGGTTATTGATAATGTTTCTAGATCTGAGATGGGAGTTATATGAATCAGGAATCTGTTGTGTCTGATATAGAAGTCCTGAGCTTTCTAGGTATTTACTTATTTTTGTGACACTTGTTCTGCTGAATTTAGCTCAGTTTTTTAGAAGATTTTGGAAAGGATTTTCTTTATCTTGAATTTTTATGACTGTGTTTGCTTTCACCAAATTAGTGCCTTGTAGCTTTTCAGTGGCTCCAATGAGCCACCAGGGCTGTATCTTGATTTGTATATTTAGGAGCATTAGACATCAAGGTTTTTTTCAGCTGCAACTGTCTGCTGAACTTTGAAGATGAGAAGTTCAGTCCTCTTTACTCTCCCTCAGAGTTCTGTTGCCCATTTTCAAGGCCTGAACGGCAATGTCTGACCTTGATTAATGAGATACTGGATGTGCATGGAGTGAATGTATTTCAGACAAAACTCAAAATATAATTAATCCTTTGATCAGTGACATCCAGCAAGTTGAACTCTTCGCTGTTTATGAATTGGTCATAGTATTTTCTTCTCATAAATAAGAATGATGCTATGTGCATTCATAAATCATAAGCTGGGGTTTCTCATGGGTCAAGGCTGTTAATTAGGACATGAATAAGGGGCATAGACAATTAATCTACCTCTTTCAGTGTCCTTAAAATGTCTTTCTCTTCGAAAATCAAAATGAGCAATATTTCCTCCAGCATGTATAGGAAAGATACTGTAGCACACGAGAGAATAGGATGTTAATAAGATTGTCATACATACAACACAAATTCAAATGTATTGTGATGTAAATGAGTTGCTAGGAGGCACCAGAACACAGAAAAAGCTGTGTGACTCTCTGTGGCAGTCTTGGGTTACGTAGTCTCTTTGGGTTCCACACCGCAGCCTAATAACTGTAAAGCAGGGCAGAGCCAGAAGGGATGTTTGCCTTGTACCACTCTGAAGCTCCAGCCTATGCAGAGTTCACAGAAACACAAAATCCCCATAAATGACCTTTTTTCCAGCCCAGTGTAACTTGTCTACAAAGCTTGAATATTTTGGAAGGTGAATTTCACAGGCTGTTGTTGCTGGGATAGAGGAAAGATGTAAGTGGCAATGTCTTCACTTTTCTAATAGTTAAGAAATGCAGGTGGACTGGGACCACTCGCTAAATTGCTGCATTCTAAGAATGAAGAAGTCAGAAGAAATGCCTGTTGGGCTGTTATGGTCTGTGCAAGTGATGAACTAGCTGCTGTTGAACTATGCAGCCTAGGGTGAGTAGAAATAGTATCAAAAGTCAGAGGAAAATTTTTGATGGGAGAATTCAATTAAAGTCAATATTTACGTATTTATAGCAGAATATCAAAGCTTTCTGATAAGCTGAAACTACTTTTGCACCACAGATGTTACAGATGAAATGGTATTGATTTTTAGGAACAGGATCTTCTGACAAAATATAAGCCTGCAGAGAGAACTGTCTAGAATTATAGAACATTTATTGTTTCTGTAACTGCATTAGGCTTTATATTGAAGATAACTTTTATCAGTCAATATTAGGGACTACAGTGCCCCATACATTTGAAACTGAAATAAAGGTTTCAGACTAAGTTTAATATACAGTAAATTGTACTTATTACACACAGGATAGATTTGATTTACAAGCTCTGGTTAACTGCAGGTGTTCTGAAGTGTCACGTGAAAGTGGCTCTGTTTTATTCTTTCTTAGAAACTCCCAGTTCCATATATTAATGTATGAATTACAAAAGCTGGTTTAGGTTATAAGAATTACGATACAGAACTCAGACAGGGCGACTCTTTTAGTTACGCCTACATGAAATATATATGTTATTGCCCTGCTCCCTCTGCTGGGCACTTCTCTGATGACTGCACAGATACTTTAAATCCATCTGTGAGGAGATTTCTGAGACTCTCAGAAATTCAGATTGGGAGGGGACCTCAAAGGTGGTGTTATCCACCTATTCTAGTGTAAGATGGAATAAGGTCCTCTGACATATTTTGGCTTGGGTAAATACTGATCCTAGGGAGTTTCACAACTTTCTGAGGTAACCTGTTTCAGTGCTGGAATATCCTTACACTTAGAAGGGGTTTCTCAGTTTTAAATATCCCTTAAAACAAATCACCTTGTCCTGCTTTCAGTGAGATTGGATAACCACTTTTTATAGCAATTTGAGTTTAACTCACTGAATTTTCTCATTTTCCATGTCCCTCTCTGTTTTCTTTTCATGACAAAATAAAAATGTTAGACAAGTTTTGTTTGTGTCATTTCATCACACATCTCTGAATTTCTCTAATGTTTATGCCATTTTGAAGTACCATCTCCCAGCTTGGATGAGGTACTTCGGGTGAGGTCATACCACCATCAAATAAAGCTCAGTAATTATTTTCTGTATCTTGCATAAGGCACTGTTCTTATTTAAATCCTTTTTGTGATGGTATCAAAGTAGGACTCTAATTTATGTGTCCTTCAAGTTTGACAGATTATTATTGATAACAATACATTAAACATAGTGTTTCAGCTAGTCAGGCACTACTTCATGTTATTTTCATGTAGATCATATTTTCCTTGCTCATGAGTATCCAAGGAAGAATAAGTGAAAAGGCTTATAAAAGTCAAAACATATCTCAAATTCAACTCATATCTCACATCTACTTCTTCTGCCTATATGTTAAGTCAATTACCCTATTGCAGCAAGGATTAGATTGACTTTACATGATGATTCCTGACAAATTCATAAAGGCTATTTCTCATCTCTTGTTGCTTGCTTGATTGTTTAATAATTTGATATGATGTTCTTTGGACACTGAAATCTGGCTGAATGATCTCTATTATAATTTCCTTGTTCTTAGTTTTTTTCAAAATTAGATAGTATCTTTGCCCTTCTCCACTCACCAGGCATCTAGCCTAGAATTTTCCAGTACAATTTTAAATAGTTCCAATGTTGCTTTTGCGAATTCATTGCGTGTGTGAGGTAAGTGTCCTCAGGGACTGCTAACCTTTTCTCCTCAAACTTATTCTAGAGATGTTAAGACTACTGTTTCTACCTCCTTGTTAATATTACTGCCAGGCATCTGCTTGAAACCTTTCTATGAAAACTGAAGCAAAAAAAGGCATCAGACACTTCAGTCTTTTCTGTGCCATCTGTTACGAGTTTTGTTCCCACACTGAGTAATAGGCCTACATTTTCCTCTCTGACTTGTAGCATATGAAACATTTATTTTTGTTTTGGTCTCTGTTGTGTCTCACTTTGCCTGTGCATCTTTTGGGTTTGTGCCTTACTTTTTCTATTCTGTTGGAAGTATCAGTGTTTCCATTTCAGTTTGATTCCTGGCATTTTTTTTTGTTTTCGTCTCTTCATGGAATTTTTGGTGCAGCTGTATTTGTCTTGGTTTGGCTTATCTTTCCTCCATATGAGGGTAATGTGCCATTGTGCCTGTAATGTCATTTGATTTAGACCCTGCTGTACACATTAGCCTTTCTTAATTCATTTACCCCTTTAAAATTCTTCCCTGTGTTGCTTGCTGATTATCTGCAATATGCTGTAGATATACAGCCTGAACTGGTCTTCCACTATATTCTCCCACTGCTCTCTTCTATAGGAGGGGGTTGTCATTTGCCTTGCCTGAAAAACTTGTTCTCTGGAGTTCATCCGAATTCATCCCTTCAGAAGTCTACATTGTAGATGTCCACAGCTGAGGCTCCCAGTGTAGTTCACAGAAATATATATATATTGTGTACATATAAAATTGATTCTGTGGCATGTGAAGAATATCTGCGTGTGTGCATAGTCACACACACAGAAATTCACATATGTACACACACACACACACACACACAGAGATATCATCCTTTTTTCCTGTGGTTTTTTTTTCATTCCTAAACGGTCTCAAAACTGCAGTATGTGATGTTCTCCTGATTTGGTTTCCTTTATCTTCTTAGCGAGCTTTTCCTAAGTTTTTCAGGTCAAGTGTTGTCAGTATGTGTGTTTCAGCACCAGAAACAGCTTAAGAAATTAATTCCTGTCCTCCCATGTCCCCACATTACTATTTGTTTCTGTCTCCATGCTGCAAAAACCCTGCCATTCTGGTGGTGTTGATACAACTCTTTGTTTTTCCGTGCTCCTTCATGTTTAGCAAACATCTGCCAGCTATACTCCCCCAAACACAGTAACAGTCCTAGACCAGAAGGATTCCCACACTGCATAATGCACAACTGAATCTGCAAATTGCATTGCAGCTGGAAAGAGAGAGAGAAAGATGGAGAGAGAGAGGTGGGGGGAGACAGGGTGCCTGCACTATATCTTATAGTCGGCTCTGATCATTATTCCTTTTACGTCTTTTTTTTTTCCCAAGTTCTCTACAGTGCATAACATCCTTCTGGGTAAAAGGTTGTGGCATCCTGTCTGCATTTCTTTAGGTAGCATTTAACTACCTAAAGGAATTGCTTTTGGTTTTTGAGCACCGCACAGTGCTTTTCCTTCCCTAGAGAAGGAATTCTGTGCAGCACAGCCAGCTCCTTGCTGGCCCAGAGGGCACAAGATCAGCACTTGGAAGTGAATCTGCCTTTGCCTTGGTAATGCTGAAACTAATTCTGAGCTGTATAATAACAGTTAATTAGTATTTAATGATGAATTAGCCTTTGTATTTTATTTATCAGTGCTTTAGACATCCTAGAAGAAATTAATCTGTCAACAAAGTGTAAAAATAAGTTTAGTGAAGCTGCTCTGGAAAAGCTACTTGATAGCAATCTTTCCCAGAAGTACAGCCGGATGGGATATTTATCATCAAGTAATATCATTACTGATGGATTCTATGACTGTGGTCAGGTAAGCTGTTCTAGAAAAATTACTCTATTTAGAAAGAATAAAATTTTCCTCTTAGTTTAGAAAGAGTACTGTAGCAAAAGCCAGAATCTGGCTACAGAAAAATACTTTGTTTTCTTGTCCTGAAATTTCACAGCTGTTCTACAGATCTCTTTTGATTATCTTTCTTCATGGATGAAATCATCTTCATGCTATTCCCTAGTTGTGATCCTCCCCATCCTATCTGAGCTCTTCAGACCTAGTTTATTTTTCAGATCCTTTCTCAAAGTTTAGTTCTTCTGGTCTCTTTCCCTGCACTATACTTAATGCTAACTTGACATTGAATGACCTATGGACGTTTTGTTTGTTTATTTTTACATAAGGAAGCAAAGAGTTCATATTTTCACCTCGGTCATGACCTTTTCTCTCACAAAAGGAGTGTTTGTATATAAAGACTGACTTCAGTATCACTTGTTAGTGCTGTGCTCAGTTTAAATCTGAGAAGGACTTTTTAAAATACCCAAATGAATTAGAAATACCAGTCTTGCTGACAATCAGTGAAATACCTGCTCCTAAAGCACTTGGTTGCTTTTGAAAATTCCACCCTGTGTTGTAAAGCCTTCAGAGGAACATTTGCTTATTCTGGAACTGTTTGGAATGCTTAAAAACAATAACTACAAGCTAAAATATTTATAAACAATATTTTCTAAGAAAAATTGATGAAGAAAATGCAGATTAAGAAGAAAATAATTTCAGATATTTTGAATGGCTTTGTAAGTTCTTACACAGTCTTTGGTTTATGATTAGGAATTTTAAATTACTGTTTAGGTATCTTTTAAATATATTTTTTTCTCTGCATCTTTAGCTGAACAGAACACCTTATATTTTATGCTGATTTTCTTGTAGGTAAAACATGGAAAGAAATTTTTGTCTTTGGAAGAACTAAGCAAGCAAGAGCTTACTGACCGTCGGGCAATAATCTTCATTAATGCTAAACCCCAAGAAAAGTGAGTCATATTAGATCTACTAGCATTTGTTGTAATGGCTCATATTTTTAATGGTTTTCACTGTTTCCAGTACAAACTTCATTCTGTCTGTCTATCTATCTATCTATCTATCTATCTATCTATCTATCTATCTATCTATCTATCTATCTATCTATCCACACACATCTATAAAGTAGAGACGTCTGTTTTATTCCCAGCACAGTGCTTTTATGTCCTAGAAGGCAAAACATTTGTATTCTATAAAATAAGAATTTGGAAAATAGCTTGTTCAGTTGAATTGCTTTATTTATCTTACCCTTAAAGACTCATTCATTTAACATTCTTTGATTCCTGATGATGGGACACCCAGTGTTTTATTAGTTATAACAAAGCTTGTCATCTGCTGTAATAATTATGTCATCTAAGCTGAATGTCAACATCCAACAATGAAACCTATGATTTAATGGTCCTCTTGTACAGACAAATGCATGTAATTTTAAGCACATCATTCTAAGGGGCAGGGCAAAGCCAAGCATTAAGCTCTCAGGCTTGATAAAGAACCTGTGTCCATTTCTTCCCTGTTTAAGTTGAAGCCAGCCGGACAAATCTTCTTAGATTTGAATGCAGGAAGTTGGTATTGGGCTTGTTTAACTGGGAGCCATTTCCTGTAAACAGTCTCACAGATCAAAGATTGCTCTACCAATATTTTGCAAGTCCAAAAACTTCTTCTCTGTCAACGCATCACATATTTGGTTTACAGTATCATTAGCTTCCCTTTTAAGCTTGTATATGACACCATAAAGATGTCTGGGAATATCTATGACAAATTAGACTTCCATGCTCTTTGTTGATCCCTAGAGTTCTCTTTAACTATCAGGTCTTCTTTCTTTTACTTTGATACAGCTTCTTGCTTTTGTACTTTGGCGGCAGTCTAACTCCCCGGTTACTTTTGTGTCCATCATTGGGTATTCACCGATCTCAGAAGGAAAAAAAGAGTTCTAGTACAGGAACTAGCAGGGCTCGTTGGCAGAGCTTTAAACTAGCCTGGAAGGGAGAAAGGGACAAAGCCAGGCTGGCCAGTGATGAGGGATGGGATGCTGTGTCAAAATTTGAGGAAAGGAGCACTAATGGGATCCCCCAATCTGCCTCAGGAGGTATTGGCTACAATGTACCACACCTGAAATGTGTCAACACTAATGCACCCAGCATGAGGGACAAACAAGGGGAACTCCAGGCTTTGGCCTAGTCCCAGAGATTTGACATTGCTGGCATAAGGTATAAGTGAAACCTGGTGGGATGGGTCCTGTGCCTGGAGTGCCCTGTTGGATGGTTACAGGCTCTTCAGGAGGGACAGGCACGTCAGGAGAGGTGGAGGGGTGGCACTGTATGTAATAGAAGGGGTAGAATGTATGGAGATCACAGCTGGCAAGGGCACAGTTGAGAGCCTCTGGATAAGAATCAAGGGACAAACAAATAATGCAGATGCCATTGTGGGAGTCTACTATGGACCTCCTGGCTGGGACAATGATGAATTATTCTTTGAGGAACTAGGGGACTCTTCCAAGTCAACTGCCCTCGACCTTCTGGGAGGCTTCAACTTGGCAGAAATTAACTGGGAGCATCACACAGATGGTACAACCTGGGCCAGAAGATTCCTAAAAAGCCTGAATGACAACATTATGGAACAGGCTTGGAAGGATGACCTCCTTGATCTACTCCTTGTCAACAGGGTGGATCTTGTGAGCAAGTGGAGATTGGCGGCCCTCTTGGCCACAGTGACTCCAAAGTGACTGAGTTTAAAATCTCTGCTAACAGAAGGAAAAGTGCAAAAACCTCAGCTCTGGACCTGAGGAGAGCAGACCTCAGACTGCTCAGGGAATTAGTGAGTTTCCCCTGGGAAAATGTTTTTGCAAGTGCTGGGGTCCATCAGTGTTGGTCACTTTATAAACATCACCTCCTAAGGGCACATGAGCAAGCAATTCCCAAATGTCAGAAGTCAAGGCAGAAGGCCATCTTGGCTGAACAGGAATCTTCTTTTAAAAATAAGGCAAAAAAGGAAGGTATATGCCCAGTGGAAACAAGGTCAGGTGACATGGGAAGAGCACAGAGCAGCTGTTGGCCACTGTAGGGAGAAAATTCATGTGGCCAAAGCTCAGCTGGAGCTGAAGCCAGCCAGAACTGCGGGGGACAATAAACAGAGTTTTCTCAAATCTATTACAACATTGTCCCATTACAGGATGAGGATGGTCTCCTCAGAAACAGGGATGGAGACAAGGCAGAGGTGTTTAACACATTCTTTGCCTCTGTTTTCAACAAGGATGATGGATCAAGGGTGCCCTGAGCTGGAGAACCATGACTGTGAGAATTATCAACTCCCAATCAATCCTGAAATTGTGCAGGATCTG